>PVHY01000361.1:0-247580 GCA_004024945.1 Uropsilus gracilis | reverse complement strand
TAGATAGATAGATAGATAGATAGATAGATAGATAGATAGATAGATAGATAGATAGATAGATAGATAGATAGATAGATAGATAGACAGATAGACAGACAGGTAGATAGGTAGATAGATTTTAGATATATTATTATCTATCTATAAGATGGATTTACTCCTGTCTAGGCCTTTATCTCCATTTTGCCTCAAGCAAGTGGAATTTGACAAGATTATTTGTTACTAGTGAATACCACCAGACCCTGGAATTCCATAGAGTTCCTTGACTTTAAGGGCTCAAGAGGGAGGTCACAGGACTCTTGATGCTAACAGAACAGTTTTTTCTTTAATTGTTTTTCTGGTTGGGCATGTGCCTGAGATGAACTCTAATGAAAAGGTAAACTCCAGGGTTTCTTGCTCTGATTCTATGTTCTTAGTAGGCTGTAGGTAGGCATTAACCTTTGTTGTGTGAAATATATTGTGTTCTGAACTAGGTGATCCTGATCAAACAGCACTCTCAGGAGAAGCCAGGCAAGAGCTATACAGTGCTACACCTGCCGGACACGTGGTCCACATGTAGGGATGTGGTAGAAAGAATTATATGTTATTGTGCACAGAGCTGTTTAGTTGAACTGAATATGAGCTGGAAGTTGAAACCAGTTTATATGAGTACTGATGCCAGTTTCATAGATCATGTCACAATCCAGCTGTTCTGATCTTCAAACAGTATTTTGGAAAAGCCTCCAAACCGTCAAGGAGTTCATCTTTCCTGCTCTGACATTCTAAAATGAGATGTGGACAAATAAATGTTGAATGATGCTTTAAGACTAGAAATTCAATGTGAGGCACAGGCAAAATAAGAGGTGAGGAAGTTACTTATACCAAATACAGACTATACTTTGAGAAGTTTTGCATGAAAAGGACCAAAGAAATGGGGAGATGACAGAATAGGGTCCAGATCATCCTGAGATCTGATTTCTTAACCTTTATCTTCCATTCTCTTGCTCTTCATTCCACCAGACACCTTATTTTCCCATTGTCCTTTGCCCCCACCCATCTTTGTCTGAAGTTTTGTGGTTCCCTTTGTATCTCATAGCTTTTCTCCTCTGCTTCTAGCTCCTCTTTGCTTTCCTCTCATTCTGTTCCTTTCCTACCCCTGTGCCTGCTTCCAAATCCCCTGTGGTCCTAGTCCTAGGGTGCTGCTTGCGCCACCAGCCTTGCTTCCTGAGCACATGTTACCTGCTCCATGTGTCTTGACAAGCACTATTAATCCTGAGAGATTAGCGTGAGTGCATGCATTGTCAGAGTCATCTGGTATTTATTTGCTGGCAGTGGCCAGTCATTTATGCTTGAAAGGAACACTGTAAAGCCAGGGCAACACCTAATCAGTCAGTGGGACCTAATTACCTTTTACCATTAAGCTAGAAGGGGCTAGATCTCTAAGAGGCTCATTTTAAATGACTTTTAATGGATTAAATAACAGCAACAATGACCCCTCCCACCCAAGTTTGGGAACTACTACACAACACGGGCAGGGAACCAAATCAGAGCATGTTGCTTATTCGGTTATCACATTGGACTTGTGTCTGTCAAAATGTGGAATATAATATTTGTTATAGTAATTCTGGGGACAGACCTGCCTCCATTTGCTGTCTTCCTAGAAAGAAAGACATAGCAGAATCTAATGAACTCCATAAACACAGCAGAGGCAACAATACACTCTGACCTTTAACCTCTGAAATCCCAGGCCCTGAGTAAACTAAATCATAAAGTGTCAAATCACTAGTTGCCAAATCTCTCATAAAGCATTCAAAGTTAGTTTAAAGTTCTAAAATGAGAACGGAACCAGGACAGCATGTTGCTGGCAACAGCCAGAGTACAACTTGCTTATAAACACTCAACATATATTCAGTACGGACACTGGAGATTAACAGCATGCAACTCCTCTAACTAGGTTCCTACTCATTTTTCCCCATTTCTGAGCAAGCAGAGAATGATGGACCTGGAGATGATCCAACTTCTCTGTGGAGGCAAGAGCGGAGTTGTTCATGTTGTGTGCCTCATTTCTTAAAAAGCCCGTGTCTGCCTTCCCCCTACATAAGCAACTGGAAGAGTGCAAGGTGGTGTTGCGCAGTGCCCAGGTGCATGATTTCTAAGACTCACACTACTTGGATTTAAATATTGACTCCCTCATTGCTACCCATGGGATGTTGGGCATGTTAATATATCAACCCCACAGGCCTCAGTTTCTCCATTTGCCAATTGGGGGTCATAATTCAATCTACTGCAGGAACTTGTCCCATTGCTGTTATTATTAGTTCATATAAATGAACTAATAATAAACATTTAGTTCATGTAACCTTAGTACTTCCCATGAACATAATATTAATTTGAATATTGAGACAGCTGAATAAACCCCTTGACCTTATATATTTCAGCTACAGTGTATGTTAAATAGATTGGTATGGGCTAGTCTTGGAGCATGCTCATCATATCTAACATGATTTCCTTGAGAAAATGTGTTTTGAATACCAAATACTCAATTTAGTACAAAACTATCTTTGTACCACACCTTATATCCTCTTTGAAAAGTGCCTGGCCTCTTGTGGTATCTAACACATTTCCAGTCGGTCTCCTGGTTTGTTTTCTAATATTTTAAACTAGACTTCATAAACTGTTATAATGAACTGAAGTCACAAACTCAAACTTTTTAATTAAATGGTTAGTCCTGTTGCAGAACTGCCTTACAGAAAATTTATTAGGTACATATGGATTGCTTTGGGACCTCTTCAGAAAAATGTGCTGACTTCTAAGATGACTGCTTTGATCTTTATTAACTGAGGAAATTGCCAATAAAATAAATTGAATTATTCTTCCACTGGGCAAGGTGTAGTTTTCTTTGAGCACGTAGGTAAATTTAGTTTCACCTCAGGTTTAGTGAAGATGACAATGTTTGTGTGTTATTACCAAGAGATTTAGAATTATTAAGAACTCCAGAATGTCAGAAACTTCCAGGTAATATGTATGCCACAAAGAAGAAAGCTACCATTTTTTGCCAAAGGTTGTCTTTCTAACATCAGTAAGGTCAGTAGGTCATAAGGTCTATTTTTAGAAATTTAAATAAACCGTATATAATGATGTATTTGAAGATTAATCAACAATACCTTTTCAGGGGTTAGTTTATGATTGATTTAGTTTTGACTTACCCTTTGTTTTGTTTTTTTATGTGCGCATATAAATGAGATCATCCAGTATTTGTCTCCTGATTCATTTCACTTCCATTTCTACTTTAACCCATGCTACTGTTGGCAAGAGTTCATCCTTTTGCAACCAGACACGGAGAGCTTAGGATGGGAGTTGGGGGGAGGGAAGGAACATGGTGGGGGATTATTTGGGCACTGATGGTGGGCAAGATATGAAATAATGTGGTTGTAGAGACTTGAACTTTAACTCTGGAGCAGATATAAAGATGTAAACCTACTTTACCTCAATAAATACAATGACAAAAAATAATTATATATGTTCAGTTTTTTTTAAAGCACCTTCTGTGTTCAAGATTTGCCAGAGAGGATTAAGTCTCTGAATTATGTTTCCTTTTCCAGATGGCACTTGTTCTCTCCACTGTGCCCTCTGGAGTTGCCTGCATCAGATTGTCATGCTTTGGTCATCATTTCCCAGCCTCCCCTCCCTTTGAAGGCATACCCTTACATAGACTGCTCATGGAAGCCATGTCCTATCTCTACACTGAGAACAGGGTAGTCAGATTAGCATATACCATACCTTTTCAACTCAGAAATGGTGATCTATTTCATTATTGGGGTATCCTCCTTAGGTTTTAAGCCTTAGTACTTTGTATAGCATAAACTGTTTTATTCCTAGCTTAGTCAAATATACTTATACATTTTGGCTCTCATTTTATTCAGCAACAAAAGCATTTCCAGACTACTTATTTTGAGACAATTACCATAAAATTCAGAGATGATCATGGCATGGTTTCAACCTTTGCAGTCCGGGAAGGTAGACCTGTAAATCAGTGACATATATTCACAACACAATAAGAAGATAGACAGTAACAGAAGGTTGTGGAAATCCAGAAAGGGATATGGTCAACTCTATCAAGATTGTGTCAAATTGTCCCACTTTGCTTGATATTGAGGGATGCAGAACCTTTATTTCTAAGAACCAGAACAATACCAAAAACAAGTCCCCCCAAAACCAAGGTGGTTGATCACCATATCTATTTGGGAGATGTGCAAAAAGACTAGAAGAGGAAGTGCCATTTGAACTATAGCTTAAAAGGCAACTAGAAGTTCACCAGCACTTAAAGGAAATGAAGATAGCATTTAGGGCAATATAAATGAGCAGGTCGTATTATGGGAATGGTATAAAGAGTAGTGTGATCTTTGGCCAATCTGTGTACATATCTGGGACGGTGGAGATCTTAGGGCTCTAAGGTGATAAGAGAACAGATGAGAATTAGAAAGGTCAGTATGTGCCATCCAAACATGAAGGACCTGCTGGTCATGTTAATGACACTTTCTATGTCTGTGGACCAGTAGTTTTCAAATAACTCTTGTAATCTCTAAATTCTAAGGAAATGTTGCTTAGAAGCATAAATAATTTGAGGGAAATAAAGAAACATTTTTCTGATTGAATGATGGGAGGCTACAGGGTCAAATCTCTACAGCAATCTCTTCTATTGTTCCCTCTTAGCTCCTCTTAAGGGGCGTTTGGGAGAGTATTGTTTGAAACCATATGTATGTGCCATGGAAGCCATGAAAATTTTTAAAGTAGAAAATTGAATTACATAAAGGGTCTCTCATAAGACTGATTGTTAAGTAAGGAGGCTATATTGAATAATAAAGACTTGAGTAAGGAGAGGCAATTTAGGAGACTGTTTTAACAGTCTGAGAGAAACAGAAACATAAGAGACAATAGGGATAGAGAGAAGAGGATGGGTGTATAAAAGACATTTCTAGAGGTTGCAATAACAAGTTAGTAGGCTGATGAAGTAGGGTCGGGGAGGGGAGGGTTGCTGGAGGAGAGGGTTGCAGGATGCGGACAGGGAAGCACTCAAAGATCATATGGTGGTTACTTACAAAAGAGTTAATTGTAAAAGAGAACTCTAGCACTGTTTACAATAGCCAGGATATGGAATAAACCCAAATGCCCCCAAACAGAGGAGTGGATCAAAAAGTTGTGGTATGTCTACACAATGGGATATAATTCAGCAATAAAATAATATTAACTCATGTCATTTGCAGCAATATGGATGGATCTAGAAGGAATTATGCTAGCAGAAATAAGCCTCAAAGATAAAAGATGAATACCAGATGGTCTCACTTCTATATGGGATATAGGAAAAACAAATAAAAGAACAAGAAAAAGTTAAAATTACCAAACTGACAACAGAGCTAAAGCATACAGCAATGTAGGGGGAGGTAGGATTAAATCAGGGGAGGGATGAACACAAGAGATTATGAAGACGGTTCACGGGTGATGTGCGAGAATTTCAGGATATACAATGATGTAAAGAAAATAAATATACAAACAATAAAAAGTAATTTAAAAATCTTTAGTCTAATTTCTAATGGCTTATTTTCTTTGAGTTCACTAACTCAGATAAAACCAAAATGATTCTTCATGCCTGGATTTATTTTCCTCATTCTTTCTTCATCTAAGACTTGACTTGGTTGGTAAATAACCGTCTATGGTATGAATGTTGTATTGGCTTTCATGGTCTTTGTTTCTCTTTAGTAGAGCAGTGGAGAAATTTTCTTTTTACAAAGATAGTATCCTGCTTAGACAGAGGATGTGTCCCCAAAGTTCATTTTTAAGTTAATTACTTGGAACTCAGATTGCTTTGCCTTTAGAAGTGGCATTATGCATAAAGAATAGATTCCCAGACCAGGTTAGCCCATAATGTAGCTGCAAGTGTGGATTTTTGCAATGGAAATTAGTTGGAAATAATACCATTGCAATTAAAATGAAAACAATAGTTGAAAAATAAATTGTATTTCCCCCCCTCAAGGGATAGTACTTGATGAAAAGCAGGTTTAATCCTAGGAAGACAAAAAAAAAATATTTTCTATAAATTATAAACAATGACCTTTGTGTGTTTTAAACAGTATTTTAGAGTTTTTTAAATAATAAAAACAATCATATCCACTGTAGAAAATTTCAAAAATTAAAAACTGTTCTAAAAATTAAGTGACCAATAATCCTACCACCCAGAGAGAACCACAGTTAACATGCTGGTATATTTCTTTTCAGCCTTTTTTTTTAGCACATGTTTTTAAAAATCAATGATATTACCTATAGTGCCATCCACATGATGAGTGATCACATTGTCATTAAAATGATATTTATGAAGAAGTTTTTAAAACATCAAAATGAATTTATGATATAAGGTTGAGTGAAAGACACTCTTGCTTTTGATGTCTAGATTGGGAACAAGGGTGTGTAAGATCAACACTAGTCAGGCAGGAGTTGTATGGTTATCAGCAAAAATACCCACCATCAGTCCCACCCAAACAAAACCACAATATGGAAAACACAGCTCAACTTTGTAGAAATTTGGCATTGGACATATGCATATTTTAAAATACTCACATTAGGTCCTTTTTACTGCCAATTTTCCCTCAACTTGCAAGGTTTTCTTCACCTTTGCTGATATAGCACTATTTAGTCTTAACAAGTTTCCTTGATAGGTTCTGCAGCAGTGATGAAGGTCACCATTTATGATAATGAAGGTCATTTGGGGGGATTCATAAATGAAATGGAAAGATGGGCATGTATTTCATAAGTTAACTGGGCATAGATTTAAGAGAGATGAGAAAGACAAGTAGAGAAGCTGAGAGAGGCATTATGTGCTGTAGAATGTACTCACCTAAGAAGGATGCAAGTGTGGAAATGAAACAGTGTTGCATGCGCACAGAACCTGGAAGAGTGAAACAAGAGAAATGATATGTGTTTGTGTGGGAGTGGGGTTGGCTACAGAGCAATTAATGAATGAAGGAAGCAGAATTGTGGTCACAAAAATAGTGTTGGAAGGGGGGATAGCAGATGTCATTTGCAGTAGTTTTTTAAAAATTGGTGTCATTTTAAAAAATTGATTGCACATATATATTTTACATCGTTGTCTACCCCCGAGGTTCTCACACCACCTTGTCACCCGTGAAACATCATCTTGATCTCTTGGGCCCATCCCTCCCCCAATTTTACCACCTCAGCGTTGTTTTCCAAAGAATAGTTGGTGTCTTCCTTTTCCATATTACCTTCTTTTAGTGAAGTTAGGAAGTATATTTTGAGTCTTGATAGCTGCCACCTGCATTTGCTGTTTAGCAATGAAGGCATCGAAAAGTAAAAGGAAAGGTGTTTAGAGGGTGGTTTATTTGCATATTGGGCTTTTTTATGCGCTGGAGAAGGGCATTTCAGTGACCTCTACAGAAGCATATGGCATTATAATTCTCACTCATCACTATGCAAGCAAATTTCCCTCAGCAGGTTTCTGTGGCTCTCACATTTGGTGTAATGTGAATGATTATGATGGTGTCATTAGATTTCCTAAATCTGGGGAGGTCCACCAGCCTTGACTCAAATTGGAATCACTTGGAAAACATAAAAAGTGCTGATGAGTGGGAGTGGTCACGGAGGGGAGGTGGTGGGTGAACCTCAGGGATACAAAGACGTTGAAAAAGATGAATGAATGAATGAATGAATATTTTTAAAAAGTGCTGATGAACATAAAAATGACTGGATTCTAATCCCAGTGATTTTTACTTAATTTTTTTTACTTAAAAATCTCTGGCCATAAGTGGTGGGTGTAGGGGAACTTTGAAATCTGCCCCTCGGTGATTCTTATATGGAGATAAGTCTTAAAAATTTCTAGTTTCATCCATTGTTAAATTGAGTCAATTAAGTCAGTTTTTAAAATGTGATCCTGGGACCTGTAGCTTTAGCATCAGCTGGGAACTTGTTAGAATGAAAATTCTCACACTCTTCTCAGAATTTGCTCTATCAGAAACTGAGGGGTGGAGGAGGTGACCCATTTAATAATTATATTAGGAGTCTTGGTCTAGAAAGAGTGTGATCATTTGTTGCAAAACCCAAGCAAGGAAGGAACATGTTTCATAAAAAATTAAGGGGTTGGTTACATTGTCAGGCATAATTCTAGTGACACCACTTCCAGGAAATGTCCTACTTATACTTCAAGACCCTATCAAACGCTAAACTCGGTGATGCTTTCTCTGAGCTTTGGAGAAAACTTCATTATTTTCTAGGCATACTCTGTTCCTCTAATAGGTCTTGTCTTTCTGTCTTGAAATTATCTATATTAATCTTTCTACCTCAGTATATTGTATGGTCCTTGAAGGCAGGGCATTATCTTATTCATCTTTGGATCTCTGATGTCTACTAGGATGCCTGATGTGTACTGAATGTTCTAGAGTTGTTTGCTTAGGGGATACATGGAAAATGATCAGCATATTGGGGTGTCAAAAGCTCCGGAAATATAGGCTTACCTTGGTGAATTAATCGTGGTCCTGCATCTGACTGCTTGAAGACTAGGGCTCTTGATACTTTTTAAAAATTATTTTTTTAATTATTTTTTAGTATTTTTATTAGGATTATTTTTTGATTACACATACATATCTGTGTGTATATGTAGATATGCATGTATACATACATGCATATCTATACATATATATATATATATATATAGTACATAATTGTCTATGCCAAGGTTTTCCTATCACTGTATCACTGGTGAACAATCTCAGTCTTTTGTGCCCTCCCCCTCTCCTGTTTTCTCCCTTCTCCCCCTTTCTCACTCTCTGTTTCAGTTCTATATTTTTGGCAGTTTTATATTTTTCTTGTCCGGTATTTTTTTGTTTATCCTAAATCCTCATATAAGTGAGATTGTCCCATATTTCTCTTTTTCTTTCTGTCTTATTTCTGCTAACATGATTCCTTCTAGCTCCATCCATGTTGCTGCAAATGACATAAGGTTCTCTTCTTTGATTGATACATAATATTACATTGTGTAAATATACCACATCTTTTTCTGCCATTGGTCAGTTTGGGGGCATGTAGGTTGTTTCCGTATCTTGTCATTGTAAATAGTGCTGCAATAAGTATGCGTGTACAAGTATGCTTATGGATTCGTGTTTTTGTATCCATTGGGTAGATTCCCTGTAGTGGGATTGCTGGGTCGAATAGAGTTTTCTTTCAATTGTTTGAAGGTCTTCCACACAGCCTTCCATAAAGGTTGAACCAGTTTGCACTCCCATCAGCAGTGTAATAGTGATCATTTTTCTCCACATCCGCACCTGCACTTGTTGTTGCCCTTTTTTTTTTTTAATGGGCCATTCTTACTGGTGTAAGATGGTATCTCAGTGCGGTTTTCATTTGCATTTCCCTGATTATTAGTGATGTGGAGCATTTTTTCATATGCCTATTGGCCATCTGTATTTCCTCTTTGGAGAAGCGTTTTTAGTTCTTCTCCCCATTTTTTAATTGGGCTTTTTGCTTTGTTTTTGTTAAGTTGGTGAGATCTTTGTGGCTCTTTATTATCAGACCCTTATCACTTGTATGGAGGGCAAAAATTTTCTTCCATTCAGATGGGTTTCCTTTTTGTTTTGTTTATTGTTTCTTTTGCTATACAGAAGCTTTTTAGTTTGATGTAGTCCCAGCTGTTCCTTTCCCTTCAAATTTTTTGCCAGCTGTAGATGTGTCCAGAAATGGATTTCTGATGTGTAATTCATGGAGAGTTTTGCCCTTCCTCTAGGTATTTTATAGTTTCAGGTCTTACATCCAAGTCTTTAATCCATTTTAAGTTGGTTTTTGTGCAAGGTGCGTGTGGGAGTTGTCCTTGTCCATTTTTTTTTGCATGTCTTGGTCCAGTTTTCCAAGCACCATTTATTGAAGAGTCTGTCCTTGTTACAATGTATGTTTTCTGTACCTTTGTCAAATATTAGTGGCCCATGTATATGTGGTTTTGTTTTTAGGCACTCAATTCTTAGCCATTGGTCTGATTGTCTGTTTATGTACCAGTACCATGCTGTTTTAATTTTTATGGCTTTGTAGTATAATTTGAAGTCTTGGATTGTAATGCCTCTATTATCTCCTTTTTTTGGTCAGGAGGAGTTTCAATATTTGGGGTCTTTTATTATTATTTCAAAATTAATTTCAGTAATTTTTGTTTTATCTCTTTAAAACATTTTCCTTGGGATTTTTGTTGGGATTTCATTGAATCTTTCATTGCTTTTGGTAAAATAGCCATTTTGATGATGTTGATTCTTCCAATCCATGAGCAGGAAATGTCTTTCCATTTTTTATTCCTTATTCTATTTCTTAAGAATTCTAGTCTAGTCTAGTCTAGTCTAGTCTAGTCTAGTCTAGTCTAGTCTAGTCTATTGGTGTAATGGTGAATGGATTGGTGTAATGGTAAATGGAGAGCCCAGGACCAGATGGCTTCACAAATGAATTCTACCAAACATTCAAAGAGGAAATAACACCTGTACTATTAAAATGCTTCCCAAAAATGAGAAAGAAGGAAAACTACCAAATGCATTCTATGAAACAAACATTACTCTCATTCCAAAACCAAAGACAACACAAAGAAAGAAAACTATAGACCAATCTCCCTAATGAACACAGATGCAAAAATTCTAAACAAAATCCTAGCAAACCGAATCCAATAGTGCATAAAAAGGATTAACCACCATGACCAAGTAGGAGTCATCTGAGAGTCACAAGGATGGTTCAGCATTCAAAAATCAATAAACATAATCCACCACATCAACAGAGAGAAAAACAAAAACCATATGATCATATTAATAGATGAAGAAAAAGCATTCGATAAAATTCAGCACCCATTAATGATAAAAAACCTTGAAAAATAGGAATAAAAGGAATGTATCTCAACGTAACAAAAGCCATATATGATAAACCCAGAGCAAACATCATCCTTAGTAGGGAAAAACTGAAACTATTTCAATTAAGATCTGGAACCAGATAAGAATGCCCACTCTCACCACTGCTTTTCAACATAATACTGGATGTTCTAGCCAGGGTGATAAAGCAAGATAAAGACATAAAAGAATACATATAGGGAAAGAAGAAATGAAACTATCACTATATGCAGATGACATGATTCTCTATATAGAAAACCCAAAAAATCCACAGAAAAATGGATAGAAATAATAAACCAGTTCAGTAAAGTAGCTGGCTACAACATCAATAAACAGAAATTAGGGCCCTTGAGTCTGTCAGCATACCATAAGTTCATGTTTCTCAGTGGTGGCTATATCCAACTGAGATCTTAGGCATGTACCAGTGACTTATGGATGTAACATTGTCCAGTTCCAGAACTACTGATGGGAAAGTTAATTAAAATCTGTAGGGAAATGTCTGTCACAGGACGAAAGTGCTCAAGTTCTTGGGCCCCCCCAGGTTGCCTGTCGTCCAAGCATTGCATCTTCCGGTGCTTTGTACTTCTCTAATTCCATGGTATGCTCTGTTCATCCTGGTCAAGAACAAGTGTTCTTCAAAGAAGGTAAAGACTTAGTAAACTACAGGCACCTTTGCAATTGCAGCTCTTATAGGTTACTCCCAGGTCAACATGGTTATATATTTATGTGCTCCCAGCTCTTCGGAGTCACAGATTCATGGGCAACCCCTTAATTTCCTAAATAGTTCATACATTCCTTGTATATGGAATTTTACATAAGGATTTGTCTCAGAGGACAGCCTCCTATTTCCAAATTTCTTTGGATGAGGCACCTCACTGTCACTTCAATTACTTCCAAGAGTAATAATTTATAAGTGTAATAAAAACTCCAGCATATATGTCAGTGTCATTCTCTAAAATGGAATTTATTTATTTATTTAGAGACTAAGTCTTGCTATGTTACCCAGGGTAGTCCTGATCCAGGATCAGATCTGAGTAGTCCAGATCAGGATCGGATCTGGGATCCCATGGACTCAGGTGATCTCCAGCTTCAGCCTCCCAGGTAGCTGGGATTACATGTGCGTGCCACCACAGCCAGCTATTTTTTTGAGAGGAGGTTTCGCTATGTTACCTGGGGTGGGGGGGTGTCTTGAACACACAGAATCAAGTGATTCCTGGTCTCAGCTTCCCTTCCTAGGCCGGGATTAAAAGTGCACTAACCATGCCCGGCCTCTTAAAATGGAATTTTAAGACCCAGAGTGTAATCTAGAAGAAACTGAATTTTTACCTTCTCTGCCTACTTGTGATCTAATGTGTATGTGCTCAATATATTTTTTCTATTTTTTTTCTATAGGCATTATACTTGATAGCCACTAATGGAACCCCAGAACTCCAGAATCCAGAGAGACTGTCAGCTGTATTCCGTGACTTTTTAAATCGCTGCCTGGAAATGGATGTAGATAGGCGAGGATCTGCCAAGGAGCTTTTGCAGGTGAAAATAAAATGGGATTATTATAAAGAGTCATTATAGAGAGATTTTCCATCTTGATATGTGACAGTAAAAGCTCTATCAAGAGATGTTTAGTTCATGTTTGGCTAAAACCATCTGGTTTTAGACCACAGGCACATAAGTATAGGCATGCATCTAATTCCTGATTGACTGGCATGTTGCCTTTCTCCTGAGAAGTTGGCAGTTTAAATTATAAATCTCTCTTATTCTTTCTGGAGTCTGATTTTGCAAGGAAAAGAAATAACGTGAACCTCTCCTGTTGCTGTTTTGTTTTGTTTTCTAAACTTTACTTGTGCCCCTGGATGTTGAATGCAGGTGCTCTTGGCCGAAGGTAATTCTCTACATAACTATGCAATCACTTCCTTGGTATTTACTACTCTAATGCTATACTGGTCAAAGCCCCTTTGCTTGCAATGCCAGTTGGCACGCACCTGCTTGCCTGGGTGAGTATCATCCAGTGGTGAGTGCCTCTGTAACCATTGTCCTTTTCAGTCGCTCTCAGGGATTAGTATTGATGAGGATAATTAGTATATGCCATGTACCCAGTTCTTTATATAGTTACCTATACAGATTGTTCATTCCTTTGCCAGTAATACTTTTATCAGAACCACTAAGTTCATGATGCCAAACTGTATTTTGAGCTGAATTGGATAGTTCATTGTAATCCTTTCATTTTAAACATGTAAGTATTAACCTGTGTATCATATTAGATCCATACAGCTCTATTCCCAGACTTTAGCCTAGCACTGTCCATTTTAGACATTAGAAAGGAGACACAGGACATTCGCACCACTGGACAGCTTGAGTATTTCTATGCTTTTCTGTATGGCCTAAGTCAATTAATTTTCTATCCATTGGTAGCTATCAAGCAACCTCTGTTAGCAAGTTGTAAGTGTAATGCGCATTACTAATCTGTTGAAGGTGTGATTTCTACTCCTCAGAACTTCATAATCACCTCGGGTCTATTAAAAACAATAGAAGTCTCCCTAGAAACCAAAACCAAGTGACTGTGAAAACAGTAAATGCCATGGTTGATGAGAGAAGTATTTCCATGGGCTCTGGCAATCAGAAAATCTCTACAAGCAGGAGACAGTTCTGTATCTTGAAGGACAGAATGGGTTTAGATAAAAGTGGAAAGGAATTTTGGATGGAACAAATGTGACAAAAGGACATGTGCACAAAGTTCAAGTGACATGGCAAGACGTACCATGTGCAGTTGAAATCAAGAATTCAAGTAAGGAACCTGCAGGAGATAAGAGGGCCTAGCATACTAAGCTAAAGGGCTGGGGCTGTAGCCAGCATGGAAACCCTAAATGTAGCTGAGGGGCGTACATGATGAAAGTTTTGTTTAGGAAGATGCAGATTAGCAACAGGAGAAAACAGCAACTTTCTGATCAAGGTGGGGTATTGTTAGAGATTAAGTTGGTGAGGCCTGAACTAGGGAAAACAAGAGATAATTATCAGAGGGAATGAGAAGAAAGAACTTGATAGCTAATTACATAAGGGAGAAGAAGAACTAAGTGACTTCTCAGCAGCAAACTAGATAATCATCAGTAAGTGCAAAAGTGACAGAGGATAACACAATAGCTCTCAGTTCTTTGCCTCCATGTAGCTTCCAAGGAAATGCCCCTCTCCCTCACTTAACCACTGTAATTTTAGTAGAGATTGAACGTTGGTATTCTGGCTCCAAAGCCCCTGTAGCACACATCACACAAAGGCCACCCTGTTTGGGAGACTTTAGCAGATGCTTTTGAATATACAATTCAGGATGTCAAAAGAACATTCAAGAGGAATTATCCTACAGGCAATTGACGAAATACGAGCAGAATTCAAGGAAGATATCAGGTCACATAACATAGATTGGGCATCATCCCATCCAGCTGATAGAAGGTTGAAACCATGAAAAGTCGTGAGCTCTTACATGAATTAAATAAGAAAAAGAAGACAACACGAAATGAGTTCTGATATATGGGAGATAGTTGGAGGAAATGAAATCAGTGAAGATGATGGAGAAGACGTACTCAAGTACAGGCAAGAGAACAGAGGCAGTAGGGTGTTATGGGCCACACAAAAGGATAACGTTACCAAAAAGAGCAATCATTTACTTTAAGTACTCAGAGGGGTCAGAAGAGACTTGATGGAGGCATAACTATTGGGTTTAGCAGGTTGGAAAACACTGGTTTCAGGGTCAAGTTCTTTACTGGTCAATGGGATACACTTTTATAAGCAGGAGGGGTCTTCCAAATCAGTTCACTGGTTTAATAAAGTCAGGCTGTTACAAACACAGATTTTATGACACCTCTGAGTTTACTGAGTTTCTAACTCTGTCAGTCAGCTTCCTGAGGATTCCATGGCTCTGAAGGACAAAAACATCTGACAGACCAGAGTTGGTACCTTTTTATAAAATTGGATCCTCTAAATACAGTAATAAAAAATAAGAGTGCATGAAAATATAAGGTAATATGCTTGTTTTGAGGCAAGTCAGTAATTCTTGCTTTTTTTCCCTTTTGCAGCATCCATTTTTAAAATTAGCCAAGCCTCTCTCCAGCCTGACTCCTCTGATTATCGCTGCAAAGGAAGCAATTAAGAATAGCAGCCGCTAGGACTGCACGCCTTACCCCACACCATCTCCCTCCTGAGTAAGACTGAAATAAAACTCTGCTCCAGGAAAGATGGAAGAAGAGACAGTCCAATGGGGTGGGGGGGTTCTTTAACTTTCAAATGAATAGAAACTTCTTATAAACCTTTTTCCTACTCCCTCAGATTATGTAATTTATTTGTAAGCCTGAGTCGCAGCCCACACAGGGCAGCAATGTCAAAGTGACCGTAAAGTGGTCACTTACCGTGAAGCGAAAGAGCCAGTAGTGAATCCCCTCATTTTGTGCATACACTTTGAAGAACAAGGTTTATCAAAGATGCACACTCCCTCGTCATAGTGTCGTGTTTGTTTTTAAGTTAGAGAGTAGTCCCTCTTGCATTCGAACCTCCTTCAAAACTCCTTACCCAATGTGATGTTTTTCACTTGCATTGTCATTAGATGTCCAGAAAAAAAGATGTCAAACCTTTTTAAAAAAAACAAAAGCAAAAAAAAAAAAACCACAAAAGACAAAAACATACAAACAAAAAACCCAGAGCAAGTGCTGTGTGAACATGTGGAAGTCCATGCCCTACTAGAGTTGCAATTTTTTATTCTTCTTCTGTAGTGGTGGCTTGGTTTGTGTATCTGTTTTTCTGCATTTGTATTGGAAAATGTTTAAGACATTTTCCAAAAGCAGAGAGGATTATTTGTGTTCAGGAAGGGCTTTTAAAAACTGTGTATCTAAATAAAGCTCAAATGGTGAAGTCCTGTCACATTTTCACGATGATGCTTAAGAGGTAGTTGATTTATCATTTATATATACCAACTTGTTCAACTTCATGACACCTGTAGAAAGACACACCAAAACTATAGCACTCCTGTTGGGTGAGTCCAGGGCCTGAATCTAGGAAACCCTGACAGGAGAAACCATGTTTCAAGATAGGACTTTCTCTGAGAGTCAAAAGGAAAAGCAGGTGTGCCAGACTCCAATCCTTGTTGGACAGTAAATAAAGAAAAAAAATACCTACTTTCATCTTCTCTTGTGCTTGTGGGCCATATACACATCAGGAGGAAGTGAACCCATTAGCCACTATTTGCTTATGCTAAAATTATTTAACATTTTATAACATTTTAAATATCAAAATCAAAGTTCTGGAGATCAGAGCTGTTGTAAACAGTAAATTCTGTAAGAAATCGAAGGGCAGTGAAAGCTCCATCTCAGTCAGCATTTGGTTCGAATTGCTTGTCCCCGTTTCCCCTGTATGTGTAAGCAAATTCTGTTTCAGGATAGGGTGTGTTCATACTTTGTCCCTTGAAATTTTGAACTTCAAAAAAATATATTCATAAGGATCTTGAAATTCTCTGGGGAAAATAAATTTGAATCCACCATCATCTATCCCAAAAAATATCAATTCAGCTGAATTCCTTTTGTGGCTTGGGAAAAATATGACAATTTGACTATCCTTTCACCATGGATCTATTTACTAAAAAATCCAACAGTTGGCACATCCTGCATCTTCTGAGAGTAGAAAAATACCCGGAGGGTGTCTGTATAAAGGATATGCTTCTCTTTTGAGCGCACTGTCAGTCTTCTAAATCCTACCATTGTTTCTCTTAACCTTTGAAAAGCAAATAGTTTGTGCTCTAGAAGGCTTCTTGGTTTGTACTATATAAAAAATCTGAATAGAACCTATCTACATTCAGCTAGAGGGAGAAAGAGATCAAGGACATGGGGCGTCTCTCCTCTGTTGAGGTACATCTATCCATCCATCCAACCATCCATTCATCCATTCATTTATAGAGATTTTCTGGTAACCATGTAGTATACGTTTATGTTTAGGAGATTATACCGCTGGTGGAGTTCTTGCCTGTTGTTTTCTTTGACTATACAATTTAGGAGGGAGTTGACAATCCCCCCCCCCCAGAAAATGTCCACAGTGGATAAAACAACAAAGGTGGAAGAACAAAATCAAATGGTGATAATAACTTGGAGCATACTAAGCTATAGTTTGCAAAAAAGTGGCTGGGCCTAAATTTTTAATGCCACATTGTTCTAATGAGAGAGAGGCCTTAATTTTTAGTTTATTTAAAGTTTTTTTTTTTCCATGCATAGTGCCAGGGAATTCAATGAAATACCTGGGATGCAAATAGAATTCAGTGCATTGATAACTATGCCCAGCCAGTGGAAAGACCACAGAAACCTGGCTGGGAAACTCTACTTGTCAATTAGCATCCCTGTATGCCTTTTTTGGAGGGAGAAGACCAGGAGCAGTGATCCTTGAGATCAGTGTAGGCAGAGAAATGGCTGTTCTTTTATGCTTTCATTTCAGCATATTAACAAGAGGAGCCATGTATTTCTTCACCACACCCCTTTTGTATCAAGATTTTATGATAGTATATCCTAGTAGGTGTTACTCTTCCAAATTTATGTCTATATAAATATTTAAGGGGAGCAGCTTCTAAAGACCCTTCCCCATGTTGGAGAGTTATTATATTTCTAATAAGTATTAGAGAGAAGCTGTTTCTCTTGCCAAAATGATGCTGAAGGATTCCCATTTGGTACACTTGGACAGCTTGGACTCCAGGTCGTTAGTAGTCTGTTCACTTTCCCTGGATTTTATTTTAACTCATCTTGACACAGGTGAGTCTATCTAGATCTTTAAAGTTGCTTGTGTGCCCTGAGATAATAAGGGTACATCATCGAATGTTGATTCCAAAATGTACTGCTAGAGGAATAGGGCAGTGGGAATGTCAGGGAAGGGTGAGAAGCACAGTAGAGATTATTTATTTAAGAAAGAAAAGAACATTAATGTTGTAGCAAGAATCCGGTGCGTTGTCATCATCCCATGAGGATTTTGGGATGACAATCCCCTCAAGTCACTCACCATGTTGGGTAATGACTTTGTTCTTGCTGATCTCGTCTATGTGTCATTGTAAATATTTCTGTGTCCTTGTCCCATTTTGGCTACTGGATGGCCAAGTCATGTAAGAAGATTTAACTCAAGTATTTATTCTTTAATTGTGTTATTCAGATTTCTTTCAGGCTTGTGAATTGCACCCCAATGTTTAAGTTTAACCACCTGATCCCCACATCTATCCCTTCCTTGTGAAGCACATTCCATTGCTAAAAGAAAAAGAAATATGAAATTGCTTCCTGTCATCTGTATAACTGTTTTGATAGTTTGAGATGTTTGTCTATAAAGGCTATTTCTTCAGCTCAAAGGTCGTGTAAATAATTCCTTTGCTCAATGGGTTGTTTTTTATTTCTAATGAGGCTGCCAGTTCTCAGAGAGAATCTATAAAATCACTTTTAAGTAACATAAACAGGGATTCAAAAAATTATGTAAAAATAAGTGTGCATATGGACAAAGACTGGGAACACAGATAATTGGAATCAGTTTTGTTAGGATGGTGGGCTTATGCAAAGTTTTCTCTTTAAAATTTTCTTTAACATTGGATATTGCTTTATAATAAATACACATCAGAGAGAGGACTATAGAAACATAGAAAAGATGTCAGAAGCAGATGCCTTCTGGCTGGAGCCCAGAGCATGCAGGGCAGAGATATTTGCTAGTTACAATCATTCCATAGGCTTTATATTTGCTTGGGTGCTGAGGTTGTCACATACTTGGGTATGGCACGTGCTTTCTTAGGGGACTGTTATCTATAAGTTAAATCTAAGGAGATATCACTCTTAGAACTCCAATACATACTTCTGCTTTAAAACTGGCTGCCCTCCGATTTGATATGGCATCAAGGTTTCGTTTCAGTTGCTTTACATTGGAGGGGTAACATTTGATTAGCCCCATTGATAACATCTGTCTCAAGTATCATGTTTCTGGATCGTTTTAGCAGATTTTCAGGTTGAATTTGAAGAATTAGAAGGCTAAAATCCCCAGCTCCCACCATTTCCTTGTCCAACAGGATATTATATTGTTCATCTAGGATTCTTCTTTTAATAACTGGTAGCCTAAACCCATTGATTTCAGTAGAAGTTATGACTTGCAATTAAAAGTTGAATATGAAAACATTAAAAACAATATTTAGAACTGACTTTGCCTGTTCACTTTCAGCCACAGTCTGTTAGCTTGGATTGAGAGGGCCTCTGTGTGCTTTTCATATGGCCTGATTATAGGCTGTATGCAGTAGTTGTGTTTAAAGGAAAAGGGAGACTTCTCAGTAAAAGGAATTTCCTTCTAATTCACCAAAGAACATTTAGGTGAGGACTTCTATAATGAGGTAGTAGTCTCAGAGTGACTCAGTTTCACCAAAAGCAGACCCTATATCTAGAGAACCCACGGGCTTTCCATTGACCATTGTCAACATCAACATACTTCTGGGAGTCTGAACCCTGACATGTCCCAGTTGAATTTCATGGTCCTTTTCTGAGCTATATGTAGTCAATATTCAGTTAAACAAAGGCATGACCAATGATGCAAGCTTCTCCCAGTCTTTGAGCCAGAAGACTGAAATTCAGCATTTGTAAATTGACAGTTTTTAATAGGCCTGGGATTTTGAGTGAACTTAACATAAAATTCTGAACATATATTTGCATGTGGATTGGGAAGGAAGTAAATGGGACCTTGGAAATAATGAAAATATTTTTTTCCTAGAAAGTTTTTCATACAAGATTTGTTTCTGCTAGAATCTTTTCACTCCTTTTATGATCCCACACTCCTTTATGTGACCAAATGAATATATTCATCTCCTCATGCATTGGCACAGTCTGTTTAGTAGTAAACATTATCTAACTGAATCTGCAAATGCGGGAGGGAACGGAGAGATCACCTCCACGTGCACACCTCTGTGTACATGTATACTATAATACAACATGTAGCATTAACTGCCACTTAGTAATAGAGTCAAACTTGCAAGATCAACTTATAGAAGCTGGTTAGTGCCATCAGTCTCCTTTGGAAACTGCCACCAGGTAAACGCTATCCAAAATATCAGCTGTAAGGCAGTTACCGTGTTCACCTAATTTAGTACCTAAGAGGATATCAATAGCAATTATAGAGAATTCCTCAGATTTAGTGGAAGGAATACTAGCCTAGGAGTATCGAGGCCTCAACTTGAATACAGGCTAACTTATTGTGTGACCTTGGGCAAGTCACTTAATCTTTTCTTGGCTGTTTCCTCATCTGTAAAATAAGGATATTGGACTAGATGGTCTCTGAAGTCTTTCCAAAAGCCCTAGTTTTGTGATACTCTAGGTTGCCTTGTGGAGTCAACCTGTAAAATTGATGGCAAATATCACATGGTTAAGCCTGGGTCTCTTATTTTGCAGTTAAATAATAGAACTATGTAAAATGATAAAAAAAAAAACCTCACGTACATGAAGTTAATAATTACTTGGGAATGTTCATCAGACTTGTGGCAGCCTTCCAATTCTTTCACAGTTGTTTTGTTTCTGTTTTAATGTCCTTTTTCTGTTGAGTGTTCCCAGTTTTCATTTTCCATATACTCTGTATGTAAAGTCTGGTTTTCATTAAGATGTGGCCAATATTTGCTACTAGAACAGAAATGCACTGTTTTACTTGCTGGAATAGGCCTATACTCAGGCCTCGCCTCTCCTATAAAGCAGCATTGGGCTTTATAGCGTTTCCTTCAGAAGTAAATGGCACAGGTTGGCAGAATTCATGCATTATAGTGGTTGGGACTACTAAGAGTGAATATAAATGCTTACAGGTTGCAGAGAGGCGAATGAAAAAGTAATCGTATGCTATGAGCATTAAGGAGTGTTAGCAAATCTGCTTGTTGGGAAGCTAAGATCGCATTTCTCATGACAATTCCCATGTGATTGGCCAGTGTATAAGTATGCTGATGGAAAGTGGGTAATCCAGAAATTAGGGAATGGTCCCACTGCCCTACCTAGAGCAGAGTGCCAACCAGCCCTGAGTGTGAAACTCAAGTTCAGTGTGTGTGCTTGTGTGGTAGGTTTTATGGACCCGCATATACTTTATTCATTAGTGATGATAAGACCTTTCACAGAATCCAATAACCATTAGTGGATTATTTTAAAATCTCAGTACATCGGTCAGAAGGAGCTGGAGCACAGAGTGCTGATGTCTACTGGGACCATAATCATAATATCCAGACAAAACAGGTTGAGGAGGATCTACATTTTCATGTTTATCAGAACTGTATCTCATTTGGCTGTGCATTACTTTTGTTAAAATGTGTTCTCTGTAAACTCATGTGTAGTGAAATTCTTCTGTAACTTTGGATTAAAGGTATTTATGGTCTTTTTGTTTGTTTGATTTTTAAGTTATTTCTTTTGCAGATCTGCTGATGGTATGGTTCCATCCTTCTGACCTCAGCATCTGATATTTGAAAACTTTTATTTCCAATATTGTTTTTAAATTGTGGTTGAAGCAATAGAAAATTGAAATATGGATTGTGCATGACTGTGTCTTGAGTGTAAAAATATTGCAGTTTGAAACTTGGACCTAAAGTATTGCAAATAAAAATGACAAACATCAACGAGTTAGTGCTTATCTCTTTTGTCACCTTCCCACCTTTTGGCATAGGACATTTTACCTGCTTCACAGGCTGGAGTGTATCACTAAGTATTGAGGCAGGGAAATGTCCAGCCTTGTGAGCAATGTAGCAGATGTCCTGGAGTTTCTGCCACTGATAACTCTGACACACGCCCCCATCTGTTTTTTATGTGGAATAGTTCAGAGCAGTGAATGTATATATGCAATCAGGAAAAAAGCCTGATAGAGCCAACAGGTAGATGAAAAAACTGGCTAAAGAGATCATATGCAATAAATCATGGTTTGGTTAATTCTTTCCTTTAATTCATATGTGTTCATTCAGTCCATATTTGTTGACTAATAATTACAAGCTGCCAGGCAGTATTTCTGGAGCTGTGGATTGATAAGCAAGCAAAACAGACATAACCCTTGCCTCCTCAGTAGCTTATTGTTTGAAAGTAAGGAATATATACAAAATGAATCCCAGAGGAGAAATAGGATATGAGCACATTTAATATGGAAAGGAGTAACCTGTGAGAGGGAAAGGTGAAGCTGCTCTAATGAGTTGACTTATGAAAGAATAAAAGAAAACTAGATGAACCAGGATAGGAAGAGAATATAGGACATACAAAGTATAAAATAATCATAACAAAGCGCTCTTCATCTTTTGCAGCCCCCTCCCCACCCAATAATTATCAAAGATTTGGGAAAGGAAGTTGCTCTTGGTGTCTGAATATTTTTGTGCAATGGCTTCCATTTTTTAATAATTACCTAAGTCACTAGAATAAAGGCAGAAGACAGATAGGAACCAAGCACAACTCCACAACCCCAAAAACATCCACCAAAATGATAGACAAATATAACTTTGTTTATCTCTTGCTTTTCCCTGCAAAACTTCCATAAGAAATAAGTTGTCTATGTTTGTACTCTCATTTAACTCAATAGTGTTTTCTCTGTCTTTAAAAACTTTACTGATAAGGTAAGGACTGTTCATTTGAGCAGGCTTTATTTCCTTCTCATTGCCACATCGTGTCTGTGTATATATACATACCTATTGCATATACACATACAGGTATGTATACATTTGTATACGCACATTTTTATAAACCATTTGAAAATAAGTTGTATACATAATTCCCCTTGTTAAAACTTCACTCTGTACTTCCTACAAAAAAAAAGGATGTTATATGTAAACATGGTACAATTACCAAACAAATCAGGAAAATGAACATTAATACAATAATATTCATGCTATATAATGTTTCAAAAATTGTCCCAGTGATCATTTGGTTTTGCTCCTATTTCTACTTAGGAAATTCTGAATGAGTTAATAAAAACTGAGTATTATGCACATGGCCATAGGTCTTAGGAAATACTGGAGACCCGCATTACCCACATTACTGAGAACATTCATTCACTCGTCCATTCAAAAAGTTTTGTATTGAGCTCTTGCTACAGAGCTCTTGGCCTGCACTGCAGACATTTCTGATAAAAATGAGTTTTCTTTAAAAACCACATTCGAATGAGACTAATGGGAAAATTCAATGAAAGTTGCTTAAAGGTACTTTTTGAAGGCAAGTTGACAGAAACTCTGGGTTCTTAAGACTCAAGACAGAAACATCAGAAATTCAGAAAACTGGCTATTTGCTCCACAAATATTGTACAGTGGGCAGAGTAATCCTTCCAGAGCATGTGCTTATAGTTTGCTACATTTGTATAAGCAAATGTACACAGTGGTACTGTATTCCGTATGATTGGATTATTTCTTACCATCCACTACTTCACTGTATTTACATGCAGCTTTATTTCTCTCACTGAATCCATGTTGAAAGAAAAAGGCATTTTGGGTAAATGTGAATGGACAAATGAGAGTCCCATTAGTTAGCCATTAGCCAAGTTTCTACTGTTCTCCCATTCACAGCCTTACATACTTCTAATCTTGTTTGGCAGGTTTCTTCCAACTGTCTTCCGTCCCAATTATATGAAGTAGAAGTGGTTTTCATATATAAGCAAATTACCAGTATCTCCCATCAAAAAATAAGATGTAAGTGTCATTTCCTTTGGCCACAACAGCTTGCAGGAAAGATTCCCAGACAGATAACTATTATTCCACAGCTCAGCCCACGAGCTCAATTGCCAGAACTCCAGCCTCATCTAAGTCCCTCGTGCCTTCTAAGGTAGAAAGGAAGCAACAAGTGAAGTGCCACACAATTTATGGCAGTTCCCACATTCTGGACCCTTGATGAACAGACCTTCAGTGACACCTGATGGCTTCGTCTATACCTCTATCAAGCACCACTACTGCGCTGCCTTCTGCAATATTGAAGTACCTCTGACTGGGACATTTGCAGTTTCATCGTAGCTACTTGTTACTTGTTTCCTTAGCCATACCTGGAAATTAACCCCATTCCACTATATTTGGATTTGTTTTGATTTTTTTCCCACTTTTGGCACTGACCCAGGGAACAAGTTTGGGACTTCATTTCTTCTCTCCCTGAGGTATGTCAGGTCAGCCTATACATATACAGTCCTGTTTAATGCACCCACCACTTGCCATGACAGTTAGTCTGCAGCATTTGCTTTTGCTATTCCTTTATAAATTTACATTCTTCCAAGAAGACCACCTTGGTAGTCTGGCTCCATTCTAAGTGTTCTGTAACATTTTCACTAGAGAATCCTGGCCCTGTTTCTAGGGATATACAGTCCCACAAAGTAAGAAACAACTGATTTTTTCTGTAAGTTGGGGGAGAAACAGGTAAAGGCAGCATAGGTTCCCTATGGTGTGGCTCTACAATCATCTTAGTAAGAAAATCAACAGACAGCATGATACTTCCCCCGATATTATAGAGGTCACGGCAAGGAGATAGGACACAGGCTGAATAACGTGGCCCGAGTTCCTTCCAGTGCTGATTACCAAATGTCTTAACTATCAGGAAGTTCCTCGACAAATTAATTCCACCTGTCACTATTCCCCACCCCTCACCCCTTAAATAGTAGGACTTCCTACTTTTTCTTCAGAAACGTCTGAGTTTAGCAGAGAACTTTAAAGTATCACTTATCAGTTTCTCACTGTTGGCATGAACGAATTGAATCCTCAGCCTATGGTGTCACTTAAGAATAAAATTCAGAGGGAGAAACTTTTCATTTGAAACACCGAGTGGAGCCACAAATCTAATCGAGGTTACACAGTACAATAAGGCTCTGAACGTTTTGCTGTGAAACCTTGCGGTAGACACCATGCTGTTTCAATTGTCTTTCTGGACTCTGGAATAGGCACTATTTTATCTTCTATTCTATTTCGAATAGAAGATAAAATGCCCTTCATATTTAAATTGGAAGTGTGAGATAACTTTTTTTAATTAGTCACTTCAGTGAGTTACAGTGATTCCTCTAGAACTGAAGTAGAGAGCCAGAATTACCCAACTTTTTTCCTTCAGGAATCTTTTGATCTATTTCTGAGCCCAAGCAGAGCAGGGGAGAAGGGTCACAAGTTTATAGGTTCTTACCCATGTGCTCACAAGACCTCAACTGCAGCATGCAACAACAACAGCAATTTATTTACTAAGGGTTGCTTAGGAAAATGGAAAATGTTTCTACGGTCCCAATGGCCAACTGTCCTTCTTCAAATAGTGCCAAGCCAAAAGATGTTTGTGCATGATAGTGGTGTCCCTCTAATGAGAACCTGGAATTGGTGGCACAGTGAGATCAACTACTCGTTGGCAGCTGGTGGTAGCAACAGTGGCGCTACTATGGCAGCAAGGAAGCAGCAATCTAAAGCTTTGGCTGGTCAGTGCAGATAATTAACTTAGCAGTTTTCACAGGGGGTGTCAGGAGACTATTGCACTATTGCTTGCAGTTCTTTGTAGATGCAAGACATGTCAGAGGCACTCCTGACGTATGCAGCAGAAGTAAGTCTCTGGGGGTTTGCATGGAAGCTTTTCTCAGAAGAGAGTCAAACCAGATGGCCCTCCGAAGCTAGGTCTCCATCTAAAACTCAGTAAAGTCTTTTCTTTTATCCCCCTTCAGGGCATCTACATCTGAAACATAATTGGTCCATTTTCCAAACCAGCTGTTTCCAAGACTTGATTAACCAATCAAGGTGCAAGCTCGAAAATGCTTGATACCATTTGGAGCGCCATCCTAGTTTGTTTTCAAAACCAGTTAGGGATACAAAACCAAAATCCCAGTAGTGTTCATTCTGCCCTGCACAATCTCATGCCTAGCACACAGTGCACAAGGCTTAGTGGAGCCAGCTAGGTTTAAACCTAATGCCTGTGTCTTCAAAACAGCCATGCACCCCTCCCATTATCTCCTTCATCCTCCCTCTCCCTCTTTCCTAAAACTCAAACCCTGCTGTGCCAGTGTTGGCAATCAAATCTGATGCTATGGCATCAGAATTGATGCCACTCAGCTGTGGACCTGGTGTTTGTCTTCAGACAGTCAGGAGCTACAAGGGCTAGACTCACCACCTTCAACAATTATTTTTATCTGATTTTGTCTGTATTGTATTTGGTCAGCTGGTAGGTGGTGGTGGTTTCTTTTACTTACTGCAGAAATGTATATGTCACTCTGCTTTCAGGATATTTCTACTATAAGACTTGTCCATGAAATAACAATATTGTCCCAGTTTGTAATTTAGAGTTGACATATTCATTTGGGTACTCTCTGGATTCTATATGTGGTAATCAGTCTCACCTTGGTAGTATGATTTCATTCTACATGTACTTTATCATTTGAACTAGAGTAGCCTGGTCCTGTTTCCTAGGGATATACATTTTCATAAAGTAATAAACTGACTCTGCTATGGTTAGGAGAATATGGGTTAAGGGTGTATTTTAGTGGTGTGCCTAATATATAGTATATGGTTGTTGATTCGTAATGATATATTTCTGAAACCCACCGAAAGCAATGTGACTTCAATTTTTAAAATGAATAAAGTGCATTATAATAACTGTAAAGTGGGCAAAGGGTCTAAATAGTAATTTTTCCAACATAGATGTACAAATGCCATCAGAGAAATGCAAACAGAATCACAGTAAGATATTATTTTCACTCCTACTAGGATAGACGTAATCAAGTAAGTAAATACTGGAGAGGCTATGGAGAATATAGTACATGTTGCCAGTGGCAAAGCAGAATGATGCAAATGTTTTGAAAATTAATGTCAGCTGTTTAAACAGTCAAGTATAGAATTATAATGTGATAGAGCAATTCCACTCCTACTTATACACCCAACAGAACTGAAAAATATAGACACACAAAAACTTGTAGATATGGTCACAGTAACAAAAATAATATTACTGTTATTATCCATAACAACAAAAGAGTGGAAACAACCCAAGTTTCCATAAATTGGTGAGTAAATAAATAATATGTGGTATAGCATACAATAGAACACCATCTGTCAATAAAGAGAAATGAAGCACTGATTCACATTACTCTATGGACGAACCTTGAAGACATTGTGCTAAATGAATAAAGTCAGACACAGAAAACCACATATTACATTATTCCATATATATTTCATATATATTTATTTATTATGTATATTTATATAATATATATTTATATATTTCATATGAAATATATGTCCAGAGTAGGCATGGCCATTGAGTCAGAAGATAAAGCAGTGGTTTCCTGGGGTAAAGAAAGGGTTAATGGCTGGAAGGAAAAGTGGGAGAAAGGGAAGAAAAGGAAAAAGGATACAGGGTGTTTTTTAATTTTTTTTGAAAGCAGTGAAATTGTTCTAAATAGATTGCAGTGATTGTTGTGTAACTCCGTAAATATCCTAATGCCATTGAATTGTGCACTTTAAACTCAACTGCGCGCTTGTGAATTATATTTCACTAGAGTTGGTAAAATATGAAGAAGTGGCATGCCCATTATAGAAACAGGAGAAAAATCAGAAAAGTCAAAAAGTAGAAGAAATTCCATTCACATTAAAAAAAACAAAAAACTTTTCCAATTGTCAAAGTGCATCTGGATTGTGTATGAGAAAGTCGAAAAGATATAGCATCACAGTTTTTTAATACCATATTTTTTTGTAGTTGCTGAAGACACAGTGAAGTGGAAATTTTTAAGGTTATTTTATTGTGGGGTATACAGTAATATAAAAAATACACATATATAATAATTTTTTTAAAAAAGAGCCTGAAAAATTGTTTCAATGTTTACTTGGAAAGGTATATAAAATTATTCAACAGCTCAAGTAAATATGTGGTTGGAAAAAAAAAATTAATCCTTACCCTGAAATACAAAACCTCTCAGGATTGGTTCTATTTACTTTTTCAACATCATCTGTCATCATTCCCTCATTGACAACACATGTTTCAACTGCAACAAGCTAACTTTCCCCCCCAAACATTGTGAGGTGTCTTGCAAATCCATGCACTTGTACCTAACATAATCACTGCATGAAACTACTGGTTCTTGCCTTCTTCATTTGGACAATAGTATTCATCCATCTGAGTAGCTTAGATAATAACATTTGCCAGAAGTGTTTCACTGACCACTGACATTAGGAATTGGGTATTCCTTTGTGCTTATGTATATAAAATCAATCAGTGTGTGTACATTTTCAAAATAAAAGCAAAAATATCAATGGGAAAATGAAAAAGAAGAGTCTCCAAGATATTGGGGACAATATCAAAAGGTTAAACATTCATATCATTGAAGTCTGAGAGGGAGCAGAATAATTAGTGCAGAAAATATGTATTGAATAATTACTGAAAATTTCCCCAAATTTATCAAAGACATAAATTTACTGAGAATGCAGTGAACACCAAACAATGTCAACTTAAAGATAATAATTCATAAATAAATAGTAAAAATGCTGAACAACAGAGATAAAACTTGAGGGCATTTAGGGGAAAAAATGATGCATAGGTAATTTAAAATATTTGGATTTTTTATTTGAAACCATGGAAGACAGAAGAGAAGCTAAAAGGCCTGCCAAGCCTGAATTCTATATCCAATGACAATATCATTCTGGGATAAAGGAAAAATAAAGGCATACTTGGATGAAGAAAAACTAACAGCTAAAAGGAAGTTCTTCAGGCTGAACATAAATGACAGAACTAAAACTCTTGGAAGTTCAGGAGCAAACAGAAATAGTAATTATGAGACTAGTTCCCGCCTCTAAACATCTTTAAAATAGATATGATTGTTGAAAGTAGAAATGATACCACTATCTGGAGGAGTTTAAATGCATTGAGGTATAATTCTTATGAAAATGTTAGAAGCATTGTGAAGAAGGGTGAAGTCATTATAAGATTTAGTTTCTTAGAATTTTAGTTACAGCAAAATTGAGTTTTGAAAAATGTTATATCAGCAACATGACAATCAAGAGGCAGAGCAGTTCCACGACAATGGATGTTATTCCTAAAAATGTTGTCAGACGGCTTTATATTACAACAGAGTAGAGTGCAATTTCTAGATTAAAAAAATTGAAGTAACATTGGTTTTACAACACTGTATGTGATTTGCAGTTACAGTTTACACCTCCTTAGCCGTATATCACCACACCACATATCAAGGCACCCACAGTCTTCCATCATATTCCTCTGGGCATCTTTCACACTTTGCTCTCCACTCTACTCCTCTTGGAGGCCTTCATTTTATGGATTTCTAGGGTTTGTTATTGTCTGATCCTTTGTTTTGTTTTCTATATTCCACTGTAAGTGAAACCATCCTATTTGTTTTTCTCCTTCTGACTTATTTCATTTAGCATAATCCCCTCCACTTTTATCCATGTTGTTGCAAGTGGCAACAGTGTATCCTTTTTAATAGCTGAGTAGTAGTATTTAATAGTTGAGTAGTATTTTAATACCTGAGTAGATATACACCACATCTTCCTAATATATTCATCGATTTTTGGACACTTCTTATGTGGTTTCCAGAGCTTGGCTACTGTATTCCATGCTACAATGAAAATGTGAGTGTGTATACCCTTTTGATTTGGTGTTTTTACATTCTTCAGATAGATATCTAGGATTAGAATTGCTTGGTGATATGGTAGACCTATTTTTAATATTTTGGAGAATCTCCACACTGTTTTTCATTAGGAATAGGCCAGGCTACATACCCACTGACAGATTACAAGAGTTCTTTTTTCAATATATCCTTACCAATTCTTGTTTCTAGTACTTTTGACATGGACCATTCTCACAGATGTGAGATGGTATCTCATTGTAGTTTTGATTTATATTTTCCTGATGAAAAGTTATGAACATTTTTTTCATGTGTCTATTAACTATCTGTGTGTTTTCTTTGGAGAAGTGCCTATTTAGTTTTACTGCCCTTTTCCCCAATTGGGTTGTTTTCTTTTTATTAAGCTGTATGAGTTTGTTGTAGATCTTGGGTATCAGTTCCTTATCAGATATATGATATGCAAATATTTTCTCCTATTAAATATGAGGTCATGTTGCTTTAGTGATCATTTCTTTTGCTGCACAGAAGCTTTTTAGTCTGATGTCCCATTTGTTTAGATTCCTTTGTTTCTCATGCTGTTGAAGGTGAATAATACAAAGATATCTCTGGAGCCAATGTTGTGAAGTGTTTTACTTATATTTTCTTCAACACACTTTATGATTTCAGGTTTTTATCTCAAATCCTTAATGATTTTGAGTTAATTTCATGTAAAGTGTGAGGTAGGTAGTCTTATTCTTTTTTATGGGGCTCTCCAGTTTTCCCAGCACCACTTGCTCTAGAACATTTCCTTCCTCCAACATATATTCTTGGCTACTTTATCATAAATGAACTCTATGAACTGTCCATATAAGTGTGGGTTTATTTTTTGAGTCTCAATTCTACTCCATTGAGCTGTGTGAATATTTAGATTAGAAGAAAATATATCTGTTTTGATTGCTATTGCTTTATAATATAGTTTGTAGTCTGTGTGTGCGTTGCTTTTATTATTCTTTTCATGAGCATTTCTTTGGTTATTTGGGATATTTTGTGATTCGATATGAATTCCTGTAATGTTTCTTCTATTTGAAAAAATGCCATTGAAATCTTGATAGGGCTTGCACTGAATCTATGTATTGCCTTGTGCAAGATAACTGTTTTTACAATGTTGATTCTTCCAATTCATGAGCAGGGAGTATCTCTCCCTTTTGTTGTGCCTTATATTTCTTTTAACAATGTCCTAGTTTTCACTGTAGAATTTCTTTACTCTTTGAAGTTTACTCCTGGATATTTAATTCTTTTTGGTGGTATTATAGTGGGATTGTTTTCTTTCTTTCTCTTTATTGAAGTAATATTAGTTTAGAGCACTGTAATGATTTAGGGGAATATATTCATAACACCTCAGATGTATGTTACCATCTCACCCACTGCCACCGGCAAGGCACGCATAGTCCTTTACTCTAGGTCACTGGGCTCCCCTCCCTGTTTGTCTTCATTCCCATCATCTATCTAGCAGCCTTAATTTTGCAGTCATATTTCTTGGGTTTGTTTCAGTTTATCAGTTCCTTGTGCTTTTTTCCTGTATTTGCCACAAGAGTGAAATCATTTAGTATTTGTCTTTCTTCTTCTGACATTTCACATAGCATCCTATGCATAATGGAATACTACTCAGCTATAAGCAGCTGAACTCTTGTCATTTGTGACAATGTGGATAGCACAGGCGAAAAATACGCTGAGATGTTTTCTTGATTTTTTTCCCTCTCTAGCAGGTTGTCTACAAATAAGTGCTCATTTGATTAATGTAAATTGATTTTATAATCTGCCAGTTTACTGTACTGATTTCTATTTCAATTAGTTTTGCATTGACTAAATCTTATATCAACAGAATCAGGCAAGATGCTTTTTTTCTGTTGTCTTTCATTGAGCATAATTATTTTGAGATGCATTCATTTTGTTATCAAAGACATATTAGTGCATATTAGTGCATTGGATTCCTTTTTTGAAGACCCACTCTTTGAACATATGATATGTATACATACGCAATTTAAATAGGTAAAGATGTTGAGGGAAACATTTAATATACTAAATGCTAAGTTCTTGCACAGCATTGTTGATATACTTCTCATGACATAGATTAGACAAGACACCACCAGTTTCTGTGGACAGCATACTTTCTAAGGTTTAGGAGCCAAGTGGACATTATTATCTGACTAATAATCATAATACATTTACTGACTAAGCAACCCTAACTGAGATATTTAGCTTACCTGTTCTTTAATTTCCTTATCTTTGAAAACAGGGTCCGTGCCAGCACTTCATATGACGGTTAAGTACATTAAAATGGGGTCACATATATAAAGCATTGAACCCAGAGTTTGACGAATAGCAGAAACTCAGAAAGAATTAGTGCCTTTTCTTTTCAACCTTTTTATTTAAGGAAAAATTTCTCATCCCTAAAGTTTCTTTGAATTTAACTGTAATATCATAGTGCCATCTGGTGACCAAATAGAACTATTACATTATCTGTGTCAGATAACTGTGTATTTTATTTTTATAATTTTATTTTTAATTGATTATAATATATTTTTTACATCATCATCTACCCTGAGGTTGTATCACCATTTCATCACCTGTGAATCATCTTAATCTCTTGTGTCCATCCCTCCCCTGATTTTACCCTCTTCCCCCTCTCTTGCTCTATGCTTCAGTTTTAAATTATTCTTGTCCATTTGTTTGTTTGTTTGTTTGCCCTATATCATAGGACACTGCACCCTGGATACTTTCTTTTTTAGGATTGGTCTTCCACATCTAAATCCTGCAGGGACAGGGGATGAGAGGCCTACTTAAGTAATGCTCTAGTGAGTATGGAGATGGGTCTACAAGTACTGCTTCCCTCTGCCTGGGCATCATTTCTTGTCAGGAGGAAGTGCTTAACAGGGAAACATGGGGAGCTTTCTTGATACACTGCCCTAAGATGGGCAGGTGACAGATAAAGTGTGGAATCAAGTAAAAGAAGTCTTCACATCCACTTGACTCTAAAAGGAGATGAGAGAGGAAATAGTAGGTATTTTTTTCCTCTTGGGAGGTCTGACCTTGAAAGAATTGGCCTTTGTAATTTAGTCTTGAGTTTAATCCCAGAAAGGTTTCGAAATGGTGTAATCCCAAATACGGCTCCAAAATGCCCCTAATTATGGAAAAAAAGAGGGTCCTTCTCCAACCCCATCTCATCCCCTATGATGTATATGAAGGAATGCAGCATCAGACTGTACGAAGGCTTGGGTTCAGTTTACACAAAGTATCCCCACTTCCCCACACTTTTAGTGACTCTGTAACAAGTCTCAACAGAGGGCCACTTTTGCTATCTCTCCTATACCATCAAGTCAAGTCGAAACCGGTCAGTTTATTGAATGTGAACTTTATTGTGGTTTGGATTATGTAAGGCAGTGTGGTGAAGGCACTGCAGAAGTTACACAAACTGAAAAACATGGTAGGAGTTGAGCAAGCTATAAAAAAAAAACTACAAAATACTATTTTAAATGAATGCAATCCAGGACTAAACTAAGAACTACAACTAATTTTTTTTTCATCATTGCAGAAGCATTGAAATATTGTTGGAGGTGGGGATTAGGGAAGTTAGGAAAGGATTCATGGAGGAGGTGGCATTTATATTGGGCCTTGAAGGAGGGATAGAATGTTAATAGATGAGATGGAGGGAAGAAAATTTCAGAATGACTGGTTCTAGAGAAAATTCTGTAGATGTACTAAAAAAAAAAAAACAAAAAACAAGAGGGCAAACAAACACCCTCAGGGAGGGAAGCTTCCCAACTGAGAGAAAAGCCTGAGACACCTGGGTCAGGACCTAAGCCTCAAGCCTCTAGATAGGATATTCACTACCAACAATATTAGGAGGCACAGGACAACGAGCTTGTTGTAAACCTAGAGCAGCAGAAGGTTTCACATTGCAGTCAGGGGCCCCAAACGGGCTGTACTAAGCCTGGATGGAGTGTCTCATTTTTTGGGGGGGTGCTACTTATTTGTCCTTCCTCTTACCCATTGACTGCCTGAACGGTAGTTCATGCGCGCCCATGTGCGCGTGTGTGAGTGTAGGTGTGTGTGGATGGGTGGGGGAGAAAGATTTTGTCTCCCGCTACAGCTTCTTCCACTTTTCCCTCTTGTGGCACACAGCTCACTTCCATGTGAGCTGGAACTCAAGCTTTTCCCAATGTCTAGCCCACACTGAACTCCAGCCCTTGATTAAGCACCTAGGAAGCTTCTTCAACATGAAGGTAAAACCTACCGTGGAGGGTGACTTGGATAAGGACAGGACACTTTCCCGAGGTGGTGATAGTGGAGGTGGGACATGGTCGTGGAGGTGGGGGTGATGGTAAAGACTGGGGACACTGAAGCAGGCGCTGGCTGCTTGGTAAAATGCTGCCGGAAAGTCTGTAGTGTTCATTCAGGAGCTAGGATGTCAGGCTAGACCAGCTTGGCCTTGATCAACCCTCCTCCCTCCTAAACATGCCCTACAGGGGAGATATTTTGGGCACCTGAAGGCAGCAAACACGCCTGTGAAGCATCCAGGCTGTTGTTACATCCTGCTCGAAACCTACCCTTGGAAGCCCCAGAGATCTTTTCTTGGCAAACATATGGATGATCTCCAGATAAGACTGTCATCTCCCCCTGTCCAGCTGCTGGAGGTATATAGGTTATGTAGCTACCAATGCTACTTGGATCGGGAGGTATGGGGAACTTATCAGAAGAGAGGAAAAGTTAATTACTACTGAATTATTTTCTTTCAAAAGAGTATAAATTCTTAGGTAAGACCTGGCGTCTGACAGAAAAGAAAAAGAATGGAAGCTCTATCAGGATTCTCCAGAGTGGGAGAAACTTAGAGCTCAGTGAGATCATCGCTGGAAATGACCTTGAAGCTGATGTGGCCTTGCTTGACTTTGGCAGTCGGGCCACCCTTCTTGCGCAGGTACAATGACTTCAGATCACGGCAGTCGCTGGGGTCAGCATCCAGAGTCACCTGCCCTAGGAACTGGTCACAGAATTTTCGGCTGTTCCAGACCTGAAGAGACAAGTGCAGGAGTGAAGGTGATCAATCATGCCTGAGACTAGAATTTATTCAGCGGCATCTAGAACCTAAGGCCGAGCTTGGAAAGTTCTTTTCAAAACCAAGAGACAATTTTTCTTGATATTTCTCAAGCTGAAGGGAAGCTATCTTAGAGTATAGGTGACAAGTCAGTATGCAGACCCCTAGGTCAAGCCTGACTTGGGAGACGGCTACCTTAAGGCAGCCATCAGAAGCATTAAATCAGACAAATGGCCCTACAGTAATAGTCCAACTTGACCTGGCAGGATGCCGGGCATCTGAACTAGTATGTTTGCCTTGATGGGACTTTACAATATATGTGTTCATGGCTACACATCTAAGCATGTGGGCTTCTGCCCACAATGAGATGAAAGGATATTAGGATGGAGATTAATAAGGAAGTCAGTGTCTGCACCTCCTGGGAAGGGTCTTTGAGTACAAAACTGAAAACTTAGATAAACTTGCTGTGCATGCTAGACATAAGGGAGGCCCTTGCAATGATCTTCTATCTGGTACTGAAGATGAGCCCCCCTGGGGGGGGTCACTGTATTCTTACCTGCACGATGATAGGGATGTCAGTGGTCCTTCTGTAGAAAATAGCCTGAGTATCAAAGATGGCATGAATGGTATTCTTTTGGACAGGGGAACGAACTTCCTCTTTTCCACACTTGATGACCAAATATGGGTTTACAGCTGGAACAAAGTGACATTAATTTTTTGAGACAGACATTAAACTTCCATTTCTAGATACAGGAATCACAACATCTCTAAATCTTTTCCCATCTGTGCACCAGAATGACCTAGGACTCAACACACATTCGTGCTTCACTTTTCTTTCCAAAACTTTAAATAGGAGTATAAAAATGAGCAGTATATAGGTGTGTCCCAAAGAAATGGACATCCATTCTGATTTCCCTAGACTGAAAATACACTGTAGGGAAATGTTTGTGACCATCTTTTCTAACCGTATGTGCAATCAATGAAATTGATTTTGAGTTTCCCAGACACCCCTGCAGGTCTTACTTTCATTGGCGTACTTCTTCTCCAGGCCCTCAGCGCTGTGGACAGTGATCTGAGTAACTACCTTTGGGTAGCCACGAGCCAGGTTCCAGCAGGACATTTTGGGCATGTCCAGAGTCAGTTCCCTGGAACATCAAAAAGAAGATACATCACCCAATGATGAGTGCACCTTGGAGAAGAGAGAAGCAGGTGCTGTTGTTGCAACGCATGAAATGCTGAGTGTCCTAGCCCATTCCTCCTCAGACACAGCTTATCACTTATGAGTATGTTTCCCACTCTCCTTGCCATAGGGACCAGCAGACAGAGATCTGAATAGGCAGGACTGGGGTGAAAAGGTAGGTTTGGTGACCCAGTACTCCGAAGGTAAGAGAGGAGCCATGAAGAGTGCCAGCTGTTTAAAAGAAGAGTCAGTCAGAGAACCGAATATCAGATTTAAGTGGGAAAGCTCAGGTTAAAGACCCAGTTTCCTCAAATGGTATTTTGGACTTCCACTGGGAAATTTCACACAATCCTTGAAAAATAATTTAACTACCACCATTTCACTGAAATTTGACATTGAACAAGTTGTCCCATTGAGTAACTGCTTAGGGGGAGAAAGATCCACAGGGTTAAGGTTGGAGGCAAAGCAGAGAACAGGAGTTGGCAGGTCTGGTCAAGGAAAATGAACCTGAGCTGGACAGGCACTTCAGAGAAGATTCTCAGGAGAAACTCGCTGGTGCGACCATGCTGGAACATGGTTGGAACAAGCACGTAGTTGCCCTTCTTCAGGTACTTGCTCAGAAACACGGTACGGGTGTCAATGTAAGTGGAAGTACCAGCACGCTCCTGGATATAGAGATGATGGAGGCGGAATTTGCGGTTCATCTCCACCTAGAAATGAAATAGAATGGGAGTCTACCATTCAAATCAGAGGGTTATTATTAGAAGATGCTAGATATTCTTTGTTCTCCATTCCTGGCCCTTTCTTGATTTCCCTGATCCCAAGCCATGCTGGCATTGACCCTGCCTTCATTCTCTCTGCTGGAAACAATCTTACCTTGAAGAGCTCAAAGCCAATGATGTAATTGTCAGGTCTTCCCATGCGGCGGTAAGTACGCAGGTCCTTCTGCTGCAGGGACATGATTACCTTGTGGCCATCCTCAGGCACAGTGAAGATGTACTAAGGGAAAGAGGCCGCCAAGGAGCTTAGTTAGCATCTCCATTGCAGGTGAGCCAGCTCTAACTTCAGGGAAGGAGACTACACTGGGGAGTAGAGCCTTGGGTTATTTTCTGGGCTTTGCCATTGACTTGACAGCAAAGTCTTGGATAATCCATTGACTTGCTTAGTCAATGAATAACATAACATTTTTTCCTATAGCATTCAACATGTGTCAAGAGACAACCTCGGGGCCAGACCTTTGAGACTAAAGTAGATAGGCTTTGTCCATAAAGACAGGAAGGATTCTTATTTGACTTAACCTGACACTGCAGTCTTCCCCAGAACTAGGCTTTGTGCTTTGTTCCCAGTCCAGACATGTGCTTTGTGGATTCACTTCCTTGGAGAACTGATGTTTTTCTACCACCACTTTACCAAAGAGGCAGGCCAGTGCTAGAGACTGTCCAAACATCATCTGGTCAATCACAGTACCACTGGAAAGTTAAACTGAAAGGCATCAAATACCTATCTATCTATCTATCTATCTATCTATCTATCTATCTATCTATCTATCTATCATCTATCATCTATCTATCTATCTCTTTCTCTCATTCTCTCTCCCTTTAATAAGAAACTGAACCCTATATAGAACCACAGGTGCTCAAGATGCCCCCAGATCAATCCTGTGCAGATTCTTAACAACAAAGTCAAAAGGGCCATTCCCAGCTGGTGCATATGCTTGAGAGCTTAAACATTCCCAGGTTTGTAAATGGGTGGTTGATTAGCGCACAATAGGAGCTTTTTCCCACTAGGGACGATTAAGGTGGAAAGGGGGAAGAAAGGTATGAATTAAGTAATTCACCTACCACCCTTAGTTTCCTGCAAAATTCCTGGCCAATAAGGTCCATAGACAGGAAAGACAACTGTGTAAGGCAGCAATACAATCAGAATGGAATTCTTGTCTCCATGAGTTAGCACATTTAGAGAGTAAGCTGTCAAGATTATTATAGGTTCAGGCTTTTGGTGTCTGGATTTTTTGCTTTGAGGTATCCCTGTGCTTGGCCCCTAATGTGTCACCTGGAATAGCAATATACTGGGAGATAGAATGGAGTCTCTGACAGTCCAGTGATTCAAAGCTTGGGGGAAATGACCTTCTTCTAGATGAGAAATGATGGTATAATTATGGGGTTCAGAAAAATCAGCTGCATGTGAAAGAGGACACTTATAGTAATGTGTGCCCAACAGAAAAGGTGGACAATAAAAGAGAAACGAGACAAAAATGAGAGAGCATCTGGGAGCAAAACCTCTCTTTCTCAGGTAGGACTATCACGAGAAAGCAGGGAGTGCACAAGAGCCATACCAGGCAACCAGGTCAGGGGAGAGACAGCCAGCGGGGTAACTGAGATTTGATAATATTGCCATTGCCAAGTTATATCTCTAAAAGATTCATTCCGCTGATGGAGAACTATGAGTTCCTTGGTGGTGGGTGATGTGACAACCTACATCTGAAGATGTGTGAGCCTCTACCTATAAATCATATACGTAAACTTACATTATCTCAATAAAAGTGATATAATAATAATGTTTTTAAAACCTGGGGATTCTGCAGGAAGGTGTCACGGTTGTTGTAGCAACCTCCTGAACGGTTCATCAGGGGATCATCATCCACAGTCCAGCATCCCACCAGTGACTCCAGCTCCTTGCGGCCAAATATAGGGTTGTTCACATTGCGGCAGACACTCAGTTCATGAAAGTTGCGGCAAAAGTCCTCCAAGCTCATCCTGAATGGAATGCGTGCAGGAAAAAAGTGATAATGATATTTAATACCAACCCTTGTGTCTCCATGCAGAAGCCCCAATTCCCTCAGCACAGAAAACCTCTCCTCACCAAAACTCTCCATCATCAGACATGACAAGCCCCAGGTTCTTGCGATCTGTTGCAGTCAGTTGTTGCCATTCTTCCGAACTGAAGGCAAATAAGGAACAAAGAAATAAACTTTAAGCTTGCCATTGGCCATGTAAACATGGTGCCAAAGGAACAGGGTGTATGAAGAGCTGGGCCTGCCTGATCTTACCTCTGACTGGTCACAGAACTTGTGACTGAGCACTGACAAGGCACTGACAGGGAGGAGGGATGGGTTTGGGTTGTATAGGACTTTGAGGGTGTAGTGGTCAAGGTGACATGCCACTCACATTTCACTCCAGGGTCCACTCCATTCCTGTCTTCCCAATGGGTTCCTCAGGCGAACCATATATAGCTTCTCAGTACTAAAGACTTCCACAAGTCTCTCTCCAAGACGGATCTTGCGAATATCAGTCATGGTGTAGGTATGGCCCTTCAGTAGACCCCAATCAGTTTCAACTTCCTGTTCCTCCTGATTGGGAGACTGAGATCAAAGAAAGAGCAGCCATAAATACATAAGAATTGGTAGACCCAAGGCCTGGCTCCTCCTCTTCCTTGATTTGCTTACCCCCGTACGGTTGAAGTTGAAACCGTGCAGGTAGAAATTTGATGCAACACCTAACTTGATACAAAGCAAGTGAAAGAAAGGAAATAGAGGACTTAATGTAGCAACTAGTTTAAACTCAAACTCAAACTACCCACTGATATGAATGGCATTAAAATTTGACGGCGTTGGTTTGCAACTTGAGCAAATAGCTATAACCTCAACATCCAGGAGGAAAGGTTGAAGAAATAATTTAGCAGAGACTACTGGTGTGAGCTCAGGATAAAATGCTAAAACTCCTCAGCTTCTGCATCAGGAATCAAGGTGTATGATTAGGTTTCTGACTTCTGTGATGACATGTCATGAATCTCTGGTATAAGAGTGATGTTCCCTGCTACATTTTGTAATCTCCCCTTCCAGAAGTGAGCAACAGTGTTTTTATCTGTTGTTCGGTGAATACAAACCTCAATGGAGCAACAGATAAGACCTCCTTTGGTAAATGTTTTATACAGTTCTCCAAACAACTTGTATTTCTCCTCAACAAGCTCCGTGTATCTTCCCTTCTGCATGTCAACAGTTTCAGCCAGCGTGCCAGTGAAATCCACAATGATATCAGTGGTGGTCAAACCATCAAGGGCCTCATAACAACCAAGCAACCTATGAATAAATGTCAGGTTATCTTTGTGAAATGATTATTCCCAGTCAAGGACATCTTGTTTCCAAGAATTAAAACAGTTTTTGCCCAGCTAGCTTTTTTCTATATGTAAAATGAGAACTATTTTGAGATTATGGTGAGACATTACTAGATTTAGGCTATGTTGACCAAGGACAGTCCATACAGAAACTTTTTTCCACAGGTAAGTAGTAGACAAGGAGAAAATTTGAGTCCATAATACCATGTGATCTGCAGATTAGCAGTAGGAAGAGGCATTTATGGAATGGGGATTAGTGGAAACCAAAGCTGATTTCTCTCCTACCCAGGATTTTGAAGTCCCCATCCCAGGCTCTAACCAATGCTCTACCCAATATAAGCTGCAGACTGGGAGAGAATTAGTTCCCAAGAATTAATGCAGTCTTCCTTTTCTCATGTACTCCTACAACCTGCCAATCAGCTCCCCTCCTTACTTTGCATAAGCTTTCTCCAATAGGGCGTTCCAAAATTCATTCATGGATGTGGAGAACGAAAAAACCAGATCTCCGTTGATGGTGGGCAGCAAGTCATCAATCACCACCTCAGTCCACTCTCCAAAATGCCAGAAACGGAAGCGAAATATTCCAGCATATTTCTCTAGTTTTCGAGGGTCCCATTCCTGTTCCTTGTGGTTGGGAATTGTCTGGGAATATAAAAGCATTCAGTCAGCTGTTATACACTGACTACATCCAAATATTGAAATAATTGTTGACTTCTGGAAAGTCCATGTCAAAGCAGGAAGCACACATAATACGATGGGTTTGGAAGTACTAGGAAGGACATTTTTCCTACAACTTCAGCTTTGTTAGTTCAATTTTACTGAGGATCCTATTACCTTACCTCTTCTGAATACACACAGGGTGACAGAGGCAACCAATTAGGGTTTATTTTCCCATAGATGATCTTTAACATGGAACATGAGGTGTTATTGATACAAAAATATTCATGATTGAATATTTAACCATATGAATAAGGCATTTAAATAAGCAAAAGTTAATTTAAATACAAGGCCCCATGTGACTTACATTTTAAAGGTCCATCCTAGAATTTCTGGAATGTATATCCTCACACAATATAGATGTAGTGATGTATATCCTCACACAATATAGATGTAGAAAATTATCTTTTAATATAACAATTATATATTATTCTTCTAATATTACTTTTTCTGAAGAAAATATTCTCTCACAAATCAACACTTCTCTGCTCTGAACTCTACCCAAATGCCAAAGGAATTTTTGTACTCTTAATAATTTATTAGAGTCCTTTCAAGGATCTGTTTCCATCGTGTTCACCTTTTCAGCTATACATATCTTTTAGTGACTATCTGGCCCCCATTAATTTATAACCAATAAGCACAAAAATACAAATATACAGAACTACTGAGTAAAAACACTGAATGTGACAAAAGAGCAAAGCAAATAGAGTAATATGTAAATGTAGCATCTAAGTGAGTATGTGAGTTTTCATTATAAAATTCCTCCAATTTTTGTGTATTTATGAAAATCCTCCTAATAAAATGAAGGGTAGTCACTTCATACCTCTGCCTTCAGGAAATTAACAACCTAAGTTTATAAGCTGACTTTCCTTAAAGACATCAAAGCAGATAAGTGTAAATGGAGTGAGGTCCAATAGAAAGGGGAAATACCTTTGTCCAGTGAGATTCCTGAACTGCCAAGCAGGAGAAAGCAGAGACCATTGGCTTATGTCCCAACCTCCCTTGAATCAGTTGGTGGTTGCTGATGTTGCCCACAATCAGACGGGGGTCATCACAGATGTCCTGTGGAAACAATGATTGGTCATAAGAATCTAGAGTTTCTGAAGAGTCAGTATAAGCTGAGTTAGACAGGACAGACTTCCTAGAGAGGGTAGGGTCAAGAGGTTACAAGTATTTCGTAAGTGGGGTAACAGGAAGATTGAGTTGAGACAGGAAGATTGTGGGTAAGAACACAAAGCAGTAGTTTATCTAGCCACAGGGCAAAGGTCATAAGGGAAAGTGGCAAGAGAAATGGAAGTATGGTATGTGATGAGACAAAATGAGAGAGATGTGCTGAGAGGGGCCCCAAGACAGAGCTTAGGACTTGTAGTGTTTCCACCCTAGCAGTGAGCTTTGTAAGAGAACTAAGGATTAGCATATCTGATCTTGCCTGTCATGATGAGATTTCCTGAAGTACTTGTGCTTGATAGTGTGCTTGTCATTAAGAGACATGGCCTGATGGGTATATGAATGTTCCTTCTTTAGGAAAATGAGTTAGAAGACCTTATGCATGAAGCCTTTCCTAACATAATGCAAGGGTCACAGAGTCTCCACGACAACTAGCGTTTTCCACATATCTGGATGAATAGAGTTGGCAGCAGCATTATAGTAAATGGTAATCAACCACTCACAAGAATCCTCCAACAGACCTTCTTTTCCAAGGTGTAAGTGTTCTGAGGAAATCTGGACAGAGCAGGGGCAGTATTTGTTTGGGGGATATGTATACACACACACAAACACACACATATGGATCTCTAAATCTAAGGAGTTGAAAGCTTAGGAATGACTACATTTAGGCAGGTGGACAAAGGAGGGGTACAAGGATATAATGGGTAGAGTGACAGGCATGCACAAAGGCATAGCTCCATACATGCACCATATAATCGAAGACATTATTGTGTGACTCAGTAGTTCGGTGCTTGCAGAGTTCAAAGGCAGGAAATACCAATGAAGTCTTGAATAGATGGAGAAAGTTTTGTGGAGGAGGCAGTTGGCCTGTACCTTGACATTCTGCTTATAAAGCAGAAATAAATCCCAGTCTCAAGGGGAAAGAAAATCTAGACATATATCTTCTAAAAAATTGTTCATTAGAGACAACTATATTTTTCTGGCTCTCAAATCTTTTTTGCTTAATGGACATAATTCTCCCTGATTAAGGGTCTGGTCTACAGAATAAAACATTCCATATAGTCTTTAAAAGCCAAAATAACTCTGGAAAGGAATAGGCATTCTGGAGAGAGACAAGTCCAAACTGAAGATTAATTGGGCACTCCTCTGCCAAAAGGAGAGGTTTAGGTGGGTTGTCAGCTGTGGAGTTTCTGGTCTTTTTTATTTTAGGTGAATATCTGGAGTCTCCTCATTACTTTTTTTTTTTTTGTCTCAGCAGAAGGACTTTCATCTTACAAACTATTTTTTTTAATGTCTTGAGAGCTGCTTGCTTTTTCACTTATTGAACATAAAGCAGGTGTGCTGGATGAATTAGATCCCAATATTCTTTCTCTTCTCACTGCTACTTTGCCTTTTCTAAGATGAAAGTCAGCATAGTTTTTCCTCTCTGGGTCAGGTGTTACCATCTTATTTGTAGTCAAGTATAAAGCTATACAAACGTTTCTTGGATTTAGATAATGTATCTAATAGTTTTCTAGCATGGAAAACCAATAAAATGAGCAATGATATGTGTGGGGAAATGTGCTTTTAGATTATTAAGGCAATTTATTTTTTGGTTTTACATCGAGTTATTAGTGGTTGGAGTTACACTACAATGTCTTGAATTTTCATAACACTTTCATTTCACAGCAGGGATCTAGGTTCAACCAACACTTTTGGCATGTCAACTCTACTCAAGATATAAAGAATCGTATAAATTAGTGAAAGAGACATACAAACAGAACTCAGGTAATTATTCTCCAGTAGATCTAAGCTGAATAAAGCTAATCTCTCTCTCTTGCTCTCTCTCTCTATCTGTTGTATGTATATATGTGTGTAAATCTGTGTCTAATCATAGGAGAATGATAATTCAGGCAAAAAAAACCCCTCCTTATTTTCCACTTGGTCTTATAAACTGGCCCATGCCCCAGTCTTATTTCACCACTCTTCATAGATGATGGATGGCTATTTAACAATAGGTTTTAAAACATAAGTTAACAGTCAAAGTTGGAAGGAATTTTAGAAGTTATTTAGCTAACCACTTCATTTTATAAAAGAGGGAACAGGCTCATGGAAGGTCCTTCAGAATCATGTATAGTTCAAGAAAGAACTGGAAGACCTCAGCTGGTCCATGCCTCTGTCTTCAGGGTTATCAAGGACGACCACAGAAAGGGTGGCCTTGTGCAACTCTCCAGGGATAAGGATTCACCCACCTCTCTGTCATCCATTCAGTGTTTAATGCCTGCTTGTTTAGCAGTCATATAAAAGTACTCCATCATTCTGGAAAAGTCATTATGTCTTAACATTTAGTTCCAGATTAACTATCACCTACAGGCTTTAACAGCTTCAGTGTGGTTCACTAAATACAATCAATCTCTTACGTATGTCACCACCATGATGTGGAACATGTGATAAAACATTAGGTCATATCTTGTATCTCAAGAACTGAAACATTAGGAAGCAGCTAAAGGGGTGGCGGGGGGAGGGTACATGTAATGAATGCATGCAAACCTAGACATCAAATAGAATCTTTGGTATCAAATTTGAAAACAACGACATGGTTGTTCATTGACTTTTTTCTTAGTTTTAGACAGTTGGGTATCTGAAACTTGTGGTGGGATAAGGAAGCAAGGATGGAGAAATTTTCCTGCAACTCAAGGCTGAGATGCAGCGTACAGATGGGACATTGCAGGCAGAGCTCTTCTGCAGGGACTAGGAGTGAGGAAGAGGTCACAACTTACATATTCACACATTTGGGTGGCTTGGGTGGGAGGAGAGATGCTGAGCCCCTAATGATTCCCAGCTGTGCTGGCAGAGTTGCTATGATCCTTGAACTGTGCTGTTTGTCAAGGTAAAATAATTTCTTGGGGAGAAATACACACAACTAGGAAGTTGAGCACCAAGGGTAAAATCAGGAACAGTCTACGTACTTCTATCCCCAAGCCAAAGCTTTTTACAGGCTAGGCAACTTCTTTAAGAAGTGCAATCTTTTATCTGAGCATGAAAGAATCTTTCCACTGTCCTTCACTTCATCCCCCTTCCCAGAGACCTCTAGAGGTGAAGGGAAGCATGCAAGACTCAGAGCCTTCACGTGCCCTCTCTATGACATCCTGGGTACCTGCCACATACAAACCTTTAAAAAATTTTTTGCACAGATGAAATTTGTTGACACTAAGCAATGAGGTCGAAAGTAAACGTCAAGAAGGACCAAAATAATAAAGATTAGAAAATGAGAAATCACAAGAGTGGAAGCATTTTCAAAGTGCTACACACAGTCTAGCATGACTGGAGGGATGGAGTGTGGACACTAACAAGCAAGACCAGTCCTGTGGTGGCTATATTGCCTCTAACTCCAGGACTCTAAGTGGTCCTCAGGACAGCCAGCCATTCAGGACTGAAGGGCCTGAGAGTTAGTCCACATAGTGATTATTTTATCTTGATAAAATGAAACCATCTCTGGGAAGAACTTTTATAGGTGGACTTGGGCTCTGGGGCCAATGTTGGATCAACTTTTCAAAACGTCCACATTAGCTGCTGGGGAGTTTTGCTTCTGCATGAAGTTCTTTTCAACAGTAAAATCTTCTCTTCCTTCCTAACCTCTCGAAGGAAAACTCAGTATAGAGCTTCATAGTAATAACTTAAATCCAACTTGCACTCAAGTCACTATCTGATTATGTTCTTATTTGAACCTTCAGAATTTCCCCACCGTTAGTAGACTCAGGGTATAGTTGCCACATATAAATAGATTTGTATACTGCTATCTTGGGAGGAACTTATCTACTCAGATGGTAGAATGCTATTCAACAGTAAAGAGGAATAAACTACTACTACATTCATGCTCCCACGTGGATGATCCTTGAAAACATTATGCTAAGAAAAATAATCCAGTTACTCTTGTGATTAATTGCAATCATAAATAGACATGTCCAAAATAGATAAGGTAGATTAACGAGTGCCTGTGACATAGTGGGGAAGGAAGGAATGGGGCCACCTCACTGTAAATGCGCACAAGGAATATTCTTATGGATGACCCAACATGATGAAATGGTCCCAAGGGAGAGTATTCCCTAGTGGGACACCTGGGTGAGGGCAGAGCAGTGGAAACTGAAGACCAGATCAGGAATGTTGACAGATGTTGGAAATGCCTTTGTTTTCCTCACAGTTAGCCATGTAAATCCCCATAAGCCCTTGCTCCCTTTTGGTCAGGGATTACATATGTCTGATTTTAAGACATTGTTGTAACAGACTGAGCATGTCAGTCCATAAAGCAAGTCAGACAGCAAGGAGAGAGAGTGACTGGGGGAAGCTGGAGAAAGAATTTTTTTAATGGGAATTTGGTGGCCAGATTACAATCTTTAAAAATCCGACCTGAAGTCTTAGGATCACACTGTAACTCAATATAACCCAGTTCTTAGAATGTGTTGATAGTTTCTAGGTTGAGGCCCTGGGAATATAGGAAAGTTCAGGAGTTCACGCCTTGGGAAGTACATCTGTGAACCCAGGAAGCTGTGACCATTGGACTGCTGGAGGAGTTAAGGAAAGGATTTACCTCTAAAAGGTATGAGCATAAAAGCCAGCACTGAACAATTGCAAAAAACACTTCTGATTCCCATCTATCTAAAGTGGTTCCTTAAAACACAGTAAAGAAATGGCCAATGTGAAGATGGGGAACTCAATACTGCCCTAATACAATAGGCCTTGACTGGAGTTAGTTGGCTTGATTACTGTTTATAGACATCATATAAGCTTAGAAAGTTATGGCAGAAACTCTTCAACACTAAAGAGGAAAGCAAAGGAAAATAGGAGGTTAATCATGGTTCTTCCATTTTAGAAATTTCAGAAAATAACCATGGCTAAGTAAGAGGCTGTATGGCATGCCAAGGGACAAACTGTGAGTTTCCCTGCAAACCAGGATCTCGACCTTGCCAATGAGGCGGGTGAGGCCAACGACCCATCTGTTCTTCCTGAGCCAATTCAGAGAGGCCCGGGCTGTCTCTCGGCTTTCCTGATGGCAGGCCAGAGAACTTTGACGTGGTTCTTGACCACAGGTTTGGCCTCCACGCTAACTGGAAAGGAATTCACAGCTCTTTGAGGAGACTCAGATGGTGGTCCAGAACCTTGTTTTTTCCCTAATTCCCACAGAAGTCTCCTCCAATTCACAATGATCTCCTCTTCTTCAAAGCCTTACATGATTTACTGTTTGAATGACTGAAAATAGCATGTCTCACATTCAGCATTAATTTATTATTTAACTCTTTAATCGCTCAGCATTGATCTCTTGGACTAGAACGGGAGTGTCTCACACCAAGCCATGTCTGTATCTTGCGCAGAGACTGACAGAGAATAAGTGCTCAATAAGCGCGCCTCAAGTCACTGACTCTCCCTTTGGATTCAATTAAAACTGAACTCACTATATGCTCTCAACGGGGAAAATACAGATCAATTCATGAACGGACCACATTGTCACAGCGAGGAAGACTGAGAACTGCTAGAAAGAAGCTACCAATTTTAGCAAAAAAAAAATTATTTCTTGGAAATGGAAGAGTGGTGGAAAAACTAACATGAGTTTGAAGTCATACCTGGCTTCAAGTCATACTTGGTTAACAATCAGACTTGGGTTAATTCTTACCTTTTCTAGAGATCCAGTTAAAATGGACATGGTAGCTCATTATTTTTTAAACCAGGAAAATAGAATTACCTCAGAGTAATTTTTAAGATACCTACCTTGTTGAGCAATGGTAAATAAGGATATAGTGGGAAATAAACTGTATAGGGAGTTCCAGTTCTGTACCTGGACCCAGAGTAGACATATAGTAAGTGTAGATAATGTAGATTTCTTTTTCTACCCATTCTCATTCATCCTCTCTGACACTCCTTGACCCTGGAAGGGGTGTTGCCTGCCTCAGAGACAAGATGGGCTAGTGTAAGAGTTATTCATTTATTCCTTTCTCTGCTAATCCATCTAGGACTCAATCCACAAAATTTGGAAAAATGAAAGGAAATGATAAAGCATGAAAGAAGACAGAGAAGGCAGGGTATGTATAAAGACATGCCCGTACAGGAAGCATTGTTAGCTTGGTTTACATCTGGGAAATGGCTTCATGTGGGTTTGCAGTTTTGCCATATATCAAGTCTCCTTCCACCTCCTCTAGAACCTCACTACCATCAATCATGTATTCTCTGCATCTCTAACCTAGTCTTCTTTACTGTTTAGTCCTTAACCTAGAAATAGGTATAAGTCTATACTATTTTTAATAATGCTCACCTTCAACACTCCCTAAATTTACTGTCTCCTTTTCAGCTTCTTCTACTCTGTTGATTTCCTTTGTTTCATAACCTAGCATCAGAAAAGTGTGGTGTCCCCTCACTATCCCATCCTCTTCCAGACAATATTTCTCTAATTTCTTCAGTCATTTCTGCTAAACACAAACACACACACACACACACACTCCTATTTGCACACATAGTGACTAGTGAATTTTGTGCATGTTTTACCAGATTTTCATTGTCCACCAGTGATATGCAAGGATGTCAAAAACTGGAGTTAGAAGGAGTGTAATTTTTCTTCTTATGGAGAAAATCTCTAAGTTGTATGTGCTCAATGGCTATTATACGCCATGGGCAAAACACCTGAGCTCTGTTTGAGTCGCACAGAAAACCAGAACCTTGGAGTGACTGATGTCTCTTGGCACCACCTGGTGGCAACCTGCATAAATTGAAGTAGTTCTCACAAGAACTCCTTTTAGCTGGTTAGATGGTGGGCGTTGTAAAAGGGTTATACTTCTGAATCATACAGTGTTCTTAAAAAAAAAAATCAGTGGCACCTCAATCAAACAAATAGTGAGTAGCATGTGCATTAAAAACAGCAAACATTGACTTGCTGATAGAGGTGATTCTATAACTGGGCACAGAAAGATACATGGCTTTATAGGATCAAAATGTGTTTCGGATATTATGAAGGTTCAAGATTACGCATCTCATCATGAGGCTCTGTCGTTTATCTACCTTGTCCCCTGCACTGGGAAGTAGCCTAGGTAGAACATCCTTCTGTGAGGTTGTACCCTGTAGGTATAGCAGGGTTGCCATTTAGTCTCCAGAAGTCTCCATCATCCCATCATTTTATATTTTGAGCTCTCACTCATGCAGGGCTTGTGAGGAGGTCCTGAACCTTGATTTAGAGACAGCGTATAGGTATTCCACAGAGAACCATATTACCATAAGGTGAAAGCCACAGTTCCACTTGGGTCCCAGCTGTTGTGAGAGGATACAGGCAATATCTGAGCAGTGAGAAGCCTCCCCCCCTGAATGCAAATTCTTTCTTGGCCCTGTAAGGTTCATTTCCTTTCCACTTACCATATGAAGAATGATGCCTGCTCACTCACTAGAGAAAGCTTGAAATTGCTGTGAGGTAACTCAGTAAAGAGACAAAGAACTTGCTTTTTGAGTTACCATATCTACTCAAATGAACTTCCAAAAGGAAACTAACATCCTATGCATCTTTCTTGTCCCCTTTAAATGATTGAATCTGACAAAGTTTGATTAAAACTTAAGATTCCTCAAATTAGATTCAGAAACACAGACCCGTAGAACTTCGAATGCACAAGTTGTTTTCTAAACTGGTTTACGTGCGGTGGTCATGCAAGTTGTGGACTGAGTACAAATACAATGGACAAGAGCAAGAGGGAAACAAGGTGAAAACAGAGTTACCTGAGGCCGTTTCCACACCACCTTTCCTGGAAGCAGTCGGTTGTAGAAAAGTGAATCATTCTCAGGCAGAAAGGTTGGATCACAAAAAAGTCTACCATCCTTGATGCATTCCTGCTTCAGTTCCTGGTATTTCTGGTTTTTGAAGAGCTTCAGAGGAGGACCCATAATATCAAATGATATCTACAATGAGAAAAATTGCAATTGGAAGGAGAAATTTTCAAGCCCTTTAAGGATTTCCTAAGAGTAGAAAAAACAATAGTCACCCCCCAGAGACTTATTCCAGGAACAGTTTCAAGTAAGGGTGGGAAAAGAAGGATTTTCAGGGACAGAAGGATTCAAGCTCTACAACTAAGTAATTAGGGCCTTGAGGAAGGCAACTAAACCATTCCAAGGCCTCAGTTTCTTTATCTGGCAAGTGGGGTAACATTGGTCTTAACGAACGTATTGAGAAAATAGGTATAAATGTTGATTGCAAATTAAGAATGAATCATTATCATTTCAAAAGCAATCTTCCATTTTACACTCATCAGAAGCAGATCAAGACACACACACACACACACACATACACACACACCACAAAACTAGAACAAAACAAACAGCAACAGAAAATATTAAATATGAAGACAGGAGGGGGAAAATGCTTTACTGTATTCAGAATAAGTGGGTGCCCTGAAGTACCACATACTTTGTGCTTGAAGAGAGAAGCAGCCCTTTTCACAGCTAACAATCTCTCTTATACAAATCTCTCCCTTTTAAAACTGAAAGATCAGCTTTGCATTTTTATTGCTAGCCAGGAAAACTAGTACAAGAAAGAGCTCAGCAGATGGCCTCCAAAGACAAGGAAAGATAGAAAGATTGCATGTGTCTTTCTTCTTTAAAGTCTAATGTGCAATCATTTGCCTGCGATAAAAGGCAGACTCTGAAATTCAATTACCTTCATCTGGGGGATGGAGGGGGACTACAGATTCTTATCCCATGGCAGTACACTGTTGCTTTCTTTTCTTTAAAAAAAAAATCTCACATGGCTAAATAGAGAATTAATATAGAAGTTCTTCAGGCAGCATCAAGAGAAGTGCCTCTCACTTAAATGTCCTTAACAACTGGTTTTTATGAAGATAATTTGAAAGGCAAATTTGATTTTAAGCAGCTTTGGGATGATAATAGGGTTTTCAGAGCCTTTGCTTGATTCACAAAGATTGATTTGTAATGATTTTAATGATCTTCTCATAACATTCAATGAGAAGAGAATTGTGAAACTGACATGATGCCAATGATTTCAAAATATGTTTTCATGATAATTGTGTCTATATTCTATGATGAGGGTTGAAACAAAAAAAAATCTAAGGTCAGAGTATCTGCTAAAAGAATGGATCAAATATGAAAAAATAAGCTACATTATAAAGAATATCTATATGGGTAGTACAGCTCAATTAAATGAGTTAATTTAGAGTTAATAAAAAGCAAACCATTATTTTATAAAAATTGTAATTTTTATCAGACCTCTACCTTCTTATTTCATGTTTACTTTTAATATTACATTGAAAAATCAGTTTGCAAAAATCAGTTGTTAAGGACATTTGAATGAGAGGTACTCCTATAGACACTGTCTGAACAGCCGCTGCAGTCTCTGTTTAGCCATGTGAGATCTTTTGGTAAAGAAAGCAACAATGCACCTCCAAAAGATAAAATCTAAGTCCCCAAATGAATGGATACACTAGCAAAGAACCCCCATTCAAAGACATAAAAAATTTTAATCCAATGTTATTGAAATATATACCTACAATATATGTAAACAAACTTACCTTTCTCTGAATTCATGGAATTAGAAACATACAATAACCCTTTTGTCCGTGACCTCACTTATTGATGATTTTTTAAATTGATGACTATGAGATACTGCAACAAAATACTAAAATTCCACTATCACCAAATTTAAATTCGTTCACATAGTTTAAATATTAAAGTATATTTTGTTGTATTTGAAGGCATGGATGCTATTGGTAAAATTTTCTATTAAGAAGTACCAGAGTCAATCTGAATGTTTGCCCAAGCTCCTTTCTGGAGTCTTACAAATGAACCCCAATTTTCATGTGTACTTAAACTTTTAACAAACACTACTCTTGTTTTTCCTGAAAGTTTTGGTGGATTGCCAGAGTCTGGAGACTGTAAATGGGGGGCAACAGGGGGCAATTAGGATACTTACTTTACCAGAACCTCCTAGTACTTGAACATTTTGGATAAATGAGTATTTTTTCTTCTTGGGGATGGTTCTCTTCATGCATCATTCTCCCTTACTACTAAAAAAAGCAAGGCAGGCAGGAGCCCACAAAGAGAATTCCTGTTATATGGAGAGGTTATTTCTATAGATAGAAGTAGCATTAACTAAAAAGAAAAACCCAGGTTTGATAGCAAAAGCCAGCAGGTTCCCAGTACTCACTTTCAGAATCAGAAGGTAGTGCTGATGTAAATGGGTCAAGGTTTTGGGGTGAGAGCACCCGCGTTTGAAGCCCCATTGTAATTAAGGAATAGCAAGCTAGCAACATAAACTTTGAGAGGCTTACATTGGAATACAGTTGTAATCTCCAATCATATCAGACTTACAGAATAATTTACTGATATTTTTGCAGAAGTATTCCATTTGCTATTATCTTGGGTGTTGTGACTCACTTTTCTCATCTCCTTACACTGAAGCTGTACCTAACAAAATGGCTAGTGTAGAAGTACTCTTGATTAAGTAAAAAAAAAGTTCCAAATACTTAAGACATACATTTTAATCCCTCTCCAAGCTAGACACAGGACTGGGAGCACAGTCACCGTTCAGGAAAGATTTAGTAAATGGATAAATGCTTTACACAGGAAATTAGTGTTCATATGGCAACTTGTTGTTTGATATGTACATTTCTGTGCATGTTGTCTTCATAGTGGCCAGGTTTAGCAGCTATCTGTGCTCTCATTTTGTATCTGCAGGAAGGAACAGATAGGAGAAGGCACAGACAGAAACAGGAAGGACAGACTCAAACCCAGGTCTGCATCACACCAGGTTTAATGGCCACCTTTCCTTCACACCACACTGTTTCTTTTGGTCACTATGCTTTAAACGAAGGAGTTTTGTTGTTGTTGTTGTTGTTTTTACCTCAAATAAGGGGAACTCTCCAAAACAAACATGATTAGAACTTTTGAGGCATTCGGCCTAGAATTTATTGCCAGGTTAGATATTAAAAAGATTCATTATTTTAATGACTTGTTGATTATGGGAGAATCTGAACCTTTTACATCTGAGAGGATTCATCCTTGACCTTCAGAAAACTTGGATACCCAGGAATTTCTAAATTGGATTGGCCATAAAGAACTTAGGAAGGAGAGTAGAGAATGAAATTCTTCTATTACTTCACCCAACAGTGAAGAGGAGAAGAGAGCCTTTAAGTTAAAGACCACATAGGATGAATGCTGGTAAATAAAATCAGTGTCTATAACTAACAAAGAAAATATGCTCATTTAAGAATAGGGACCCTGTATCCAGAGAGTTAGCGCTATGGCGGGGGTGTGTGTGCGTGAAGCAGAGTGTGGGGTCTTACACTGAGGTAATGGCCTTTGGCAGAATTGTCTGAATTAGAATCTACTGTCTAGAGATAGCATAGGAGGGATGCCTCAAGGACATAGCAAGTTGGAGAGGTGAATCCAGAGTACGGAAAACTGGAAACTGTTAGGGGGAGTTAAGGGAGTCTGCCATGTGGGTCACAAGCTAGAGTAAGGAGAGGGAAGTTTTGCAACTGACTGGAAAATTTAGGAGCTGGATAAACTCTTAAAAGGAAGATCACTTGCTTCTTTACCTGTGGGTCAGCCTTTTTCCAGAAACCGGGTATAGCTCTAAAATGTAAAATCTGTTTTTGTTTACCAAAGAAAATCTTAATCTGATAAAGGAAATCCAGTCTGTGGTTTACAAACAGCTTTTGACTGGGATGAGTGGAAGAGCTAGGAAGGGCATTTAAAACAGAATTGGAGAGAGAGCATAGCTCCAATGATGTTGGCCCTGGCTAGTTTATTTTTTCCAGTTTCCTCTTGGTACTGCACTTGAGGCAAAATAGGAAGTAAAAGCAATTAAAGTTTGTAGAGTCAACAGAATAAGGAAGACCTAACTTTGGACTGGTAGGTGCCACTTTAGCTACACCCGACACGATGTAGCCTCACACACACCAGGAGTGGTGTGGTGAGAGAAATGGGGCTTTGAGAGCAAGAAGTAATAAAGATTCCACATACACACAGTACAGAGAAGAGCGCTTTCCATTACTACACAGGTAGTAATCGCCCCATCTACATGTGGCTTCTCAGATTCAAACTGTTGGCAAGATATTCTGGGGTCTCAAAGACCCACACAAATCCTCTGATCCAGCATTCTCTGAGACACATCTCTTCTGTTCAGAAAGAAGACAGTTCAAAGGAATGCAATGAAAAGAAACAGCACCCAATTTCCTTCCATTCCATTGATGAAGAACTCTATCGAAAAGTAAAAAGAAATTCAGAATGATAAAAAGCTCATAGGTGGTCAGGAGCTCAAGGTCCATGTCCCATTAGCACAGATATCATCTCTGGCCCTCAGTTTCCTTTAAGCACAGTGAGAGTCTTATAGGTGTCCCTTCTACCTCAGGTGTTATCGGGGTGCGGCGTGGGGGTGCGAACATAATAAAATTAACTTCGTGAGCACACTTTTCAACCATTAAGGATAAGACTAACATAGAACAGTAGTATTAAGAAATGATGATTTTTTAGCACATTAAATGTCTTGTCTGTCCTTACTGGAAACTAGAGTGATTTGATTATAAAGTTTAAATAAGACACTCACTAGCATTTAAAAGACTAATAGAAAATGGCCCATCCACCATGGTGGTGCATGCCTATAAGCGGCAGCCTAGGAAGCCGTGGCCAGGGCCAGGGATAGCGGTTTGAGTCCCACCAGGGGTACGTAGCAAGATCTAGTTCCAAAATAAATAGCTGGGCATGGTGGCACACGCCTGTAATCTCAGCTACCTGGGAAGCTGAGGCTGGGGATTGCTTGAGTCTGTGATACCCTGGGCAACGTGAGCCTGTGGTTCCACAGGCAAAAAATAGCAAGACCTGGTCTCAACAAATAAATAAACAATAAACAAACAAATAAGACACTCGCTAGCATTTAAAAGACAAGTAGAAAATGGCCCATCCACCATTCTCTACCTCCTCTTTTTTTTTGGCTGACATATTACTCTACCTATTTTTTTTCCCTCTTGGCTGAGCGATTCCATCCTATAAGTCTAATTTTACAGCCTTGAGAGATTCTAATTGCAATTTTTATAGAATGTTACAGTGCAAAGGCTCTTAGAAATGGCTTCGCCCAACTCCTAGCCTTTACAGGAAGGGACTTGCCCAAGGTTACATAGTGACAGAATTGGCACAAAAACTTGGACCTCCCAACTCTTTTCAGCACAATTTAAAAAGGTGTGTGGGGGGGAGAGGGTGGGCACAGACAAATCTAAAACCCAAGACATTGTTTTTGAAGATTCTCATTGTTTTCTTAGAAGCATGCACTTAGTAGATTTGTTCTTGAATTGCATGCTGTCAGAAGGTGAGATGATTTCAAATCAAGGCTAATCAAAGAAACACTGTTTGGGGGGTCACAAAGGGGCTTTTTCTGCTTTTAATTTAGGAGCTGAAAACTCCCAAGGATACAGAAAGCCTGATTTTTAACCTATTCCTGACTACACAAGTGTTTGGACTTTTTCCTAGTCTGCCACAGACTCTAAGGATAAATAAAGAATGCTATTCAAATCCAAAGTATTTACACACACGTGCGTGCACATGTACACATGCCTGTGTATGCACACACACATTGCTAGGGGAATAAAAGAGTTAATTAGAAGTTCCCCAAAGAATTTTTTTTAAATGTCTTCAGAGTATAAAACACTGTTAATCACAACAAAGATTAGCAAATGAGACATTAGCTGAATTTCAATAAAATCGTAATATTCAATGAAACAAAACATTACCCTGAAGCCAGAAATGACTGGCAAGACAGCAGAAATTGTTTCGTTTTCTTATGTGATTTTCACCAAACTTTGAGTTGCAAACTTGCAGAACCTATTTTTCTCTATTGCAATATGCTGCTCCCCTTTGTGCCTGCCCGCACCCCCCTGCCAGCCCTGTGTGCTCAGGTCAAGTGACCCAGTTAAGCCGGTAGAACACGAGTGGCAACGTAGTGGAGGTAGGGGGACAGAGCCCCCAATTGCAAATTGAAGTTTCTACCAAGGCAGGAATCAGAGAAGAACAAAACCAAGCTGGCCAGGGGCTAAAAAAGAAATAGGCAGCATCGACCAGGGCAGGAGAATCCCCCAGCTGTGCAGACAAGACAGTGATCACGGATACTCCTTCCTGGGCACCAGTATACAGATCATGCACCCCACTCTCAGGGCTTAAGGTTTCCTCGAGTGGCCCCAAGATTGTGCCTGAATTTCAACCATTTGCTCACAGCAGTTAAGTCTGCAACAGAAACCAGAATGAAGCACTGAACCCAGAGCCTGGGTTCTCCCCGTCTCACCCAATAGCACCCTCAGGTTTGTCCTCCCCTACCAGGTATTTGGGGTAACAGAAGACAAAAGAAAATCTAAACGGATATCACAAGAAAAATGTCATTGCTAGATAACCACAGACACTCCACACACACACTCAAAAATTGCATTAATTTTGAAGTTTTCAAACTGCTATTTGGCACCTCTATTCCCTCCAGACAAACCATAAAGTTAGGTCTGTGGAGCTTCTTAAACTATAAAGTTGAAATTTATTCACCTCCTTCAGAGTCCCAGTTATTCAGCAAATAAAATGTCAGGATTAAAGTTTGCAAATGCTTTTTCGCCTCACCTGAGTTAGCCCAGGAGTTTTGTCTGCTGCCACCACCACCGCTGCCGCAGCTGCTGCTCTGGCCAGGTAACCCCTACAGAGTCGGTCCAGTCAGTGCGGCTGAACAAAGATTCTGGCTTTCTTAACCTGAAAACTATTTGGGCTGTACCAAGCTCTGCTCACAGGGGGAGGTGCCTCGCAGAAACTTCAGGAGTCTTTGCCCCTCCCAGCAGTCAGAAACTGATCCTGAGTCATGAGGAAAATCTGGAAGGCGCCCCTGCCAGATGTGCAGACTGGATGCCCACTCCAGATCCAGCCACCAGCAAATTGGAAAACCCAGGAAGGCACGTTTGAAAGCTCTTTCTGTTCCAAGGAGAAATCGGATTTTCAGGGAGGGGTAGGAGAGAATTCTGACTACTCTGTCCCAAAGCTAATAAGGCAGACACGGACCTCACTCAAGAGAGGACAAGGAGGGGGAATTCTTCAAGTCTTGGCAGAGGTCTTGTGGGCTAATCCGCAAACAGGGCCCTTGCACACTCATCTAGGATAGTGATGAGGGCTTCGGTGAGTGAGTGCCAGTAGAAGTAGAGCTAATGGGATGCTGGAGAAACAATTGCTCTGGGAAGCAATGAGTTATATTTGGCCAAGGTCAGACGGAAGGGAGCATTAAAAGTGAAGTGGATGGATGGGTACCATAGCAGTTGTAAGAAGCCTAACTTTTAGCTACAGGTTTGTGAAGATTTTGTCTGGCAGTGTTAGGTGAAACGCAGAGCCAGTATCTGTGTTTACTCTGAAAGGTCAGTGAAAAGGCTTCAGCAAGGTATCCAGACCCTTGCATATTATGCTGAATCCCAGACAAGGTCCTGCTGCTCTCTGAGGCATTTGCACACTCCCAAGGACACTACTCCCAGGGGCACTGTTGTCAAGCTTTTTCTTTCTGTTTTCATACACTGTGAAAACTCCCATCATGTCATTCCCAGGCACCCTTAAATAAAGTGAAGGAAAGAAGGGAGGGAAGGAGTGAGGAAGGGGGGAGGGAGGGGGGCAAGTGAGCATCGTGGAGCACTAAGAAGGAAAAGAAGTATGCTCTCCCCACCTACTGGCCCCCACCATATTTTCATTAAACAAATCTGAACGTTCTGCCTTGGTATTTCCTCAAAATATACACTGCCTTCTCGCCCTCTATGCCAAGCTGAAACTGCGCTGTGTATGGGGGGGTAACACAAAATGCCAGAGCCCAGGAAGATAAGGTTTTTCCATATTGGCCCCCAGCTTAGTTCCTGAGTGCCAGATTTCTCAAGCACATATCCTCTATGTTGGTTTGGAGACCAAGGAAGGCGGCTTTCTTTGGTTTCGACTTCAGTAGTCTTTTCTACCCATAATTTTCATATAAACAGAGAATCTGAGAATTTGAGGAAACAGAGGTCATATTTATTCTCTTGCTTGGTGTAAACAATATTCTCCTGCAATGGAGGGAGAGCTTTTTCCTCTGAAAAGCAACTTGTTGCACATTTGGGCAGTCTGTCATAGTTAAAGATCTCTTCCTTAAGTTGAACAAAATTAACCTCACACAAACTATTATTAATTGATTTTAATTTTTTAATTGATTTAATTTAATTCACATCTTTGTTGAGCCCGACATTCTCCCACCACCTTGTCACGTGCGAACTATCATCTTAAACACTTGTGCCCACCCCCACCCCCGATTTTATCTCCTCCCTCCCTCTCCCTTGCTCTATGGTCCAGTTCTGCTGACAGTTTTAAATTTTACTTGTCCTTTGGTTTGTTTTCCCTACATCCCACATATAGGTGACACCATCCAGTATTTCTTTCACTTTCAGCTTATTTCTGCTAGCCTGATTCCCTGTTCATCCATGTTATCACAAATGGATCAAATTTGTCTTTTTGATTGCTGAATAATATTCAATTGTGTATATACCACAACTTTCTGACCTGTTGGTCTGTTTTGGGGCATTTGGGTTGTTTCCATGTCCTGGCCATTGAAAATAGTGCTGCAAAAACATCCAAGTACAGGTGTCCTTTTTTAATTAGTGTTTTTGTATCTTTTGGGTAGATCCCCAGAAGTGGTATTGCTGGATTGAATGGTAGTTCCATTTTCAGCAGTTTGAGGGTCCTCCATACAGTTTTCCATAGTGGCTGGACCAGTTACACAAACTATTTCTAACTCCTCTTTTACACAACAAACCCTTCAAATATCTGTCATGTCACCTAAGTACTCCAGGCTAAATATCCTTGCTTCACTTAAACCAGGCCTCATGGGACATGGCTTCCAGATATTTTGCCATTCTGGTTGTCTTTTGGGTGAAAATATGCTCTGTGTGCAGTTTCTAACTCAATTAAAATTATCTTCTGCTTCTTACTTGAACTACTATTATTTGTCTGATTTTTATACAGTTGATTTTTATTTTAATCTTGGTGCTAGAGTTCACATGCACTTCTCAGCAATTTTTTTAAAATTTTATCTACTCCTTTCTCATTTCTCTACACCCCACGCCTCTCATCTTGGATATTATATTTGAAAGAAACATTTCTCAAACTTCTTTTCATTGCCACACTATTACAGAACCTTTTTAGGAATCTTATTCTAATTGTTTCCCATAAAATTTCCATAACATAGATACATGGACTATATTTTTGTATATTGTGTGTATACATGAACTCTTAAGTTGAAAAGATTTTTTTTCCACTTCTCCAGAGCCAGCTTTTGCCCTCTTGGGGGCGATATGGTTCCCACTGACAGCTTGTGCTCTACATCACCGAATTCTTTTATCTGCATATTTGATCGACCAGACTAATAAATGTATTGTATGAAATAGCGTCCAAGACAGAATACTGCAGAGTAACCTTAGAGCTCTCCCTTTAATAACAATCACTTTTAATAAGGTTCTTCAAACTTGAAGCAATCCATATAACTCCTGCCGTCAACTCTATTGTCCCATCTTTTCAGGCATTTTCAGAGATGTCACAGACACCCAGATATATTATGCTGTAGTAGTATTCCCTCCATATACCTTTCCAGATAGATACCCATTCTAAAAAGGAAATGGGTTTAGTTAAGCATGACTTGTTTTTAGTGAGCTCATGCTTACCCCTAGTGATTTCCGCTCTTTTTCTAAAAGCCTTGAAAATAATCTATTCAATAGTGCATTCTATACTTTTGACAAAGACCAATGCCATGCTCACTGATCTGTAGTTTCCAGGGTCTATAATTTGCACCCTGCACCACCAACTCCTTCACTAAAAATTGCAACAATGTTTGTCTGCCTCCTTACAGCTCTCACCTCTTTCTTTTACCAAAATTTCTCAGAAGTTACCGAGGCTGTGATCACATCTGCACATTCTCTCAGTAGTCTCAGATGTGATTTGTCTGGACCTGGAAACTTGAACTCATTGAAGGCAGCTAAGTACTCCCTTATTATCTCCTCATCTATCTTGGACCTTAATTCTCTTTCCAGTTCAAAGATCATGCTCCTTGATGGAGAGGTTAAGTAACTTGCCCACAGTCACACACCTAGTAAATTGGCAGAGCTGGAATTTAAATCCCGCCCTGTCTGACTCTCAAGTCTGGCTCTTAACCGGCATGTGACATTAAGTATCAAATGAGTGGTATGGCCCATGGGTGCTATCTGAGTTCTGAAGTGGAAGAGAACTCTTCTAGCCTAAGTAGTCAGTGTAGGCTTGGTTAAAAAAAAAAGTGAGATTTGAGCTGGATATTCAAGAATGAGTAAGGTTCTGATAGGAAGAAGGGAGCAATGTATGGGTATGTTTAAGGTGAAAGAGCAAATTGAGGATAAAATCCAGGCAGGGAAAAAATAAAGAATCACACCATTTAGGGTTTGCCTCATAATAAACTTGGATGATCTTTATGAGCACTAAGACATCACAAATGATCAAGAGATGTCCAGCTGTTCCTGCTTTCCCCTAGTAATTAACCATTCATTCAAGCTCTGTTGCTTAGTAGTCATATACATTGGGCAAAGCACAATCCTCCCCAGCTTTCTTTTCCTCTTTTATAAAATGGGGATAATAATAGGCCTGCTTTAGTGGGTTATTGTGAAGATTCAGTCAGCTAGGAAATATAAATAAAATACTAAGACTGCTTGGCATACAATTGGTGCTCACAAATATTTGTTACTGTCACAATTATCACCACCACAATTCTTTTATTCATCAGCAAGCAGTCACTGAGATCTAACTGTATGCCATAGGCTATCTTTGGTCCTGGGGATATAATGGGGAGCTACGAAGACTAATTTCAGCCCTCGATGAGTTAAGGCTCAGTCATTCATTTACTTTGTGGAGGTTTTAAGTTAAGTATCAAATTAAGTACATTTAAGTCAGTACTCTTCTTTTGATTTTATAGTCTCTGCAAAGTGGAACCTTTAACTTACCTTAAATTCGCCTCCTTCAAAAAGTTTGTGGGACTGGTGATCCAATAGCTTAGGATTTATGGAGCAAGTTGATAGTACTCTTCCAGATGCAACAGTTTCTGCTTATTCTGTCTCAACTTTCACTCAAGTCTTGGCTTCTACCCATTTGTATCCTCAGCCACATTCCCAGGTCAATTATTCCCCTCCATCTTGGTGTTTTCAATTCCCAGATTGTGACATTAAGTTCACCTATAGGAAAAAGCCAGATGCACCCAATATATTGAGTAGGGTGGTGTGTTGCACATTGGTGTAGGGTGGTATAGTTGGGGGTAGCCCCTTTTGGTTCTGGCTAGCTTACAGCATTCCCTGCCTCTTATAACTTTACAATCCCCCAAGGCCATTGAGAGTGTGAACAGAAGCCATGAAGAGGATGGACTCTCAGCTTCCAAACCAAAATGCCGTGGGCCAGTGTGGGGTGGACTTCAACCAAGATTTTGGGAGGGAATAAATTGGACAGGATGCCTTCCCCGTTAGCCTGGTTAACACAAAATTATGCTTCACTAGACTGTCGGCAGAACTGCCTTTAATTAGGGGAAGCAACTCATACACTTTTTCAACTAAAGGGCTCTTGTGTCTCATTATTAGTCAAAGGAAATGTCTATCCCTAATAATTGAAATAAATGATTACAGTGAATCCTAATATTTGACTATATCAAACCTATACTCTCTGCTTGGTCATCAACCCCTTTTCTCCACCAACGACTGTTATTTTAGCCATTTCCCAATTGGTTTCACCATTACTTCTTGGCACTGGTCTAGCTGGTCTTTGTGTTTCATTGCTCAGGGCTGAACAATACTTTCAGCAACACAGCTACCACTGACTGGTGCTGGGTATAGGAACTCAAGGTTGGGTGGGAATGATTTGTTAGATACAGATGTCATCCCAATACAGGGTTGTGAGTGACGCAGTTAAAAATTGTGTTGGCACCAAAACACCCTAGTGGGTGGAGTCTGAGAGAAAGACCCCACAAGAGAAAATGAGAAGTGGGAAAGGGGGGATAAAAGGAAGGAGTGAGAAAAGAGAGGAGAGAGACAAAAATGGTGGACTGAGGGAACAGGCCCACATGGCATTCCAGGGGAAACCCTGGAAGAGAGTGTTGAGGGTAGCAAGGAGCCATGGAGGCCAGCAGAAGAGTAGCTGATGTGGAGAGTGTGGCACTGCAGCAAGGTGGCATAGTAAGCTAGTACCTGGAGATGGCCAGGAATTTGGAAAGCTGATTAGTGCCTCAGCAATTGTGGAAGAAGTTTGAAAAGCCTTGGAGAAGGGGAGCAGCATGGAACACTGTAAAGAGAAGAAGCAAAGGGAAGACACTGGAGAAGGACTGGACATTGTAGGGTGCCTGCAGGTTTGGAGGGGTGCCATCTTGGACATGTGTTTGGGACTTTAGGACTAAATGGTTCTTGGGGTGAAATAACTGGCCACTTGTGGCATTCAGAACTTTTTATTTTCCCTGTAAATTTCTCTTGTAAAAAAAAAAAAAACCCTGTTGTTGAACTGCATTTGAGTGGCATCTGCAACCTGTGGATGAGGGAACCTGGGAGACAGAAGCCACTTTTTAAGAAGTTTTTTCCTGTGGCTTGTTGGTTGGCGGCTTCAGCCCCTTTTGACCCAATTTCAATTCAAGACTTAAGCATACATTATAGCTGGGTGTCAGTCCCACAAATTAAGCATTGGGTATACCAAATGAAAGTGGACAAGGCTATAAACAGAAAGCAAGTCAAGAAGTTGGAAATTGAGGCGAGGCAGAACTCATAGCTCAGAAAGCACTGCACAAGGGATGGAATCAAATAATACAAGCTTGTTGTACTATTTTGTTTGTTTGTTGGAAACAAAGCCAAATACCAGTTACCCATTCTACCTGGGTGCTAGATATGTGGTGTGATTCAATCTTAGCTCCATGTTTTAATTCAAGATGCCTCCCTCCTGGGACCACCTTTTCTTACCCCTCCACATCTATCTCAGTCCTACCTCACCAATCTAACCATATTTGAAAAACCATTTTACTTTGAGTCAATATTATATCATACAAGATTCCAGTGAATCATTCTATGACCAATTCGCCTATGCATTTGAGTATCCTTGGACTGCAAACACCACGAGGACAGCAGCTCTGGCTTTTGTACTTCCCATGGCGTAAAGGGTGAGGCACCAAAGTAGAAGTGGAGTAAATACATGGCAATGGATTCGAGTTTTTGAGAATTGAAGTCAGTAGCAAGAGATCCTTAGATGGGCCCATCTCAAATTCACAAAAAGTGCTTAGAAAATCAAGTAGAATTGTGTTTTGTGCTTTCAAAACTTGAGAAATGGGGGAGGTCTGGGGGAAATGATAGTATCTTTTTGTCAAAGCTACACATCCATAAACAGCCCATTGAGTGCTGGAAAAGCTTAGGGAATTAGAACAAAAAGGGCAGAGGCAGACTTGAGCTGTTATTGAGCCTGAGGGTGAAATGAAGATCGGAGGGGGTTAGGAAGAAACAGAATTATGAATAATTTCCAACATAGGGGGGAAAGAATTTTTTCAATCTCAGTAAAATGTTATTCATCTGGGCTCCACTAATTTAAGATTTTTGAAAAATTAGTCCAAGGGAAGCTGTAGCTTGTTAGAGCCAGATCTTGAAAGAAAAGAGATGCTAAACTAATTAAGCCGCCTCAGTGTTGAGAGAGGGAGTGGGGGATGGGATAAGGTCTTGTTTGACTTAGTTAAAAGAAGTTTTCCCAGCTCTCTCCTAGAGCTCTTTAGAAGTCTCATTAAGCTAATTATAAGTCCCAGTTGTATAGTCTTTCTCGTTCTATTTTTCCCTTGTAAATACTTAGGGGTATTAAAACTACATTTAAAAAAAATCAACAATTTGGACTTTTCACTATTTTAGATCTGTTTCCCCTCCTCTGTTGGTGCCAAGAAAGGGCTCCGAAAAGTCCCAAAGTACTTAGAGCCTTCTTGTGCTATCTCATTTAATCTTGACAAAAACAACTCTATAGCAAAGGTATTGTTTTTTCTAGTTAACAGAGATAGGGGAGATATTGGGTAGGACTTGGGGTGATGGTTGTATGGTGTTCTGTAACCCGTGTTAGGCCACATAGGAAGGGAAAAAATGGAGCTCTGCTTAAAAACAAAAACAAAACATAACAAAGGAACCAATCTTTCCAACTCCAAATTCCTCCAGAATTTTCCTGGACAGTGTTGCATCTAAACTGAAAAATAACCATTAACTGATAGGGCATTTAAAGTCTTTTCTTGACAAATGTTGCTTTCTAAACTTACTTAAGTGTCTGTGAATTCATGAGAAGGATCCATGGCCCCCAAACAGAGGCCAGATTCACAATAGCCCAAACCTGTAGCCAGCCCAGTTGCCCTATTTTTAGAAATGAAGAACATGTAATCATTTGCTATGGGTGGGAAAGGGGCTTGCAGGAAGGAGGTGGGTGTACTTATTAAAGGATAACACCACAAGGGTTGTTGAGGTGATGACATTGTTTTATGGTGTCTGTGTATCCATGGGGGTGGATGCATAAACCCATGTATGATAAAATTATATAGGATTAAATACATAAACAAATAAATATAAATAAAATGGGAAATCTGAGTAAGATCAATGAATGTCAACATCCTAGTTGCAATATACTAGAGTTTTGCAAGACGTTGCCCTTGCAGAAAGATTGCTCTGTACTACTTCTCACAACTGCATGAAAATCCACAATTATCTTAAATAGTTCAATCAAAAGGATATGATAGGTAATGAGAAGGTTTACATATAGATTAAGTAGAGTCTGTGGAATCAGGCAGAAATCCCTTTTAAAAGCTGAAGTTGCAATAGTCTGGTAGGTTTAAGCAGTGTAGCTCAGACTTGGAGGTGGTGGGACTTAGCTCAGGAAGAAAGTTCCCCAGGAGACAGCATAGATCGCTGAGTCTGGCTAAATCCAAAGGAATGGGGGTGTGGTGTGGAATCCAAAAGGATAGATATCATGCTTAGGGGCCCATCATTTAAGGCCATAACTTTGAGATTCCTTTGCTCTTTGCTAAGAGACTGAATCCCACTCTCAGAGACCTGATTACAAATGGTCCTAGCCAGAAACAGCTACATAATTTTGCAGAACCCACTGCAAAATAATAATGAGGGGTCTCTTGTAGAAAATTTAAAAAGGAATTTCAAAACAGCAACTACAGAGCTTTAAACCAGACTTGGGCTACTTCTAGCAAAAGCCTTGTGTGACTGACTGCACAAGGCTTGGCCCCAGTTAACATTTCTGCTAAATCCCCACAGCTGCAAAATCTAAAGAATACACACCAGCACCCCCTTGCCAACCTCTCCCTGATGTTTTGGACTGACTAAGATGGCGGAGACCCAAGTTGCCCTTTGAGATCGAAAGTCACAGTACTGGGCACTTGGAAAATTCCCTCTGAACAATTGACTGGGCTGCTGTGGAGAAAAAGTCTAGAACAAAAGAGGGTGAAGGGTTTTGTTTATAAGCATAAAACAGGGTGGAAAGCCCAGCACACCCACTGGCAAAGGGAAATATATCAGGCTGGTGGGCATTTTGAATGTGTGTCAGAAAAAGAACATTAAGTACAGCCTGGAGGCCTGGGCTCAAATACCAGCTCTGCCACTCTGGAATAACTGATAGATCTCCAGAGCATCAGTCTCCTCATCTATAAAATGGAGGTAATAATCTAACATGTTTCATTGCATTGTTGTGATGACCCAAGTAAATTGTGTGCATGAAAGCACTGTGGAAACTCCCATGATGTGTAGAAATGGAGGTGAGAATTATTGTGCGCACCTCCCAAAGCCTCTCCGAGCAGGTGGGGACTGACTTGATCTAATACTTGAAATAAGAAGAAAAGTTAAAATTCATAACCCCGACTTCCTGTTCTGGCCAAAATATAGTTGTGCCATATTCTCCTTGCAAGTCCTCCCTCTTATAACTAGAATCACTGGATATAACAGCAAACAAGCATAGGGAGACTGAAAGGTGGGAAAGAAGGCAGACAACCAAAGGATCTCAAAACTTACCACATATCCCATATAGGATGCTGTGAAAGCTCCCAATTCAAGAGTCTTGACCAAAAATATGCCCACAGAAGTCTGTTTCCCCTAGCCAAAGTGCTAGGGAAAGGGGAAGCTAAGAGTAGACACTTTTTTAGTACTACCCACCCTGCTCCAAATAAACACCGATGGGAGAACAGCACATCACTGTCCTGGGGTTTCTGTAGGGCTAAGTGCAACTGCTCTTTGCCCTGCCTTGCAGAAACAGCGTTCCAATTCTCCCATCAGAGTAGTCCAGTGACATGCTGCGTCTCCATCCCCACATCATGGAGAATCCCACAGCAAGAAGAATAAACAAGGCAAAGGGGGTGTAAGGATGGTGGGCTCCAGCGTGCCATTTTGAATTGTGTTGAAAAAAATGGAAACTCACAGCAAAGAAATAGCACGTGCAGACGAAAAAAAAAAAAAAAACAGGGAAATTATAGAACTGAAAAACAATAACTGGAGTGGGCTGGGTGTGGGAAACTTGCTGGAACAACTCAATAGCACAGTGGAGACAAAGGATAGAAGAATCAGTGAGAATGAAGATAGGTCTGAATTTACCCAACCTGAACAATAAACAGAAAATACACTGGAAAAGAAGAACAGGGCTTCAAGGCCGGGATAATAAAAGGAAAGTTAATATGTATCATTATAGTCCCAAAAGGAGAGAGCAAATTGTGTGATATAGTGGTTAAAATTTTTCCAAAGTGGCCAAAAGATAGAAACCTATACGTTAAAAAGCTGAGTGAACCTCAACAGGAATGAAACTAAAGAAATTCAAGGCAAGACACACCATAACTAAACTTCTAAAAACTGGAATTCATGACTCAAAAAAGGGTAGGTTTTGAGGGATTCAGTATAGAACATTTAGAGTACTGTTAGTTCCCGGCCCTCTTTTTCCATCTTGTTAAGGAGGAATTGCAATTACTTCAAACCCTGTGTTCCTTTCACCTCCAAACCCAGCTGTACCCATCACTGATACAACAAACATCTGTGAGCAAGTTATATTTGCTGTCATCCATCTAGTAGCTGGAGAGACCACATTGAGCAGGTCATAGTTCCTGCCCTCATGGAGTTACCGTCTAATAGATGCACACACACACACACACACACACATACACTCACAGTATGTCAGGACCTTCCCTGATGGAGTTACTGTCTAATAGATGTATACATACACACATAGTATGTCAGGAGAGTATTTAAATAGAGGAATATCTACTTAGATACACCCCCCCCAAAAAAAGGATCTATTGGCTGTCATCCATTCATTGATTCAAAATTTATTAGGCACCCAAGCAATCACAATGTCTGAGAACCTGTTGGGTTTTGAAAACACAGACAACTTTTGTTCCTGTAGGATAGAATTTCTCATCATAGGCAATGCTGACCTTTGGTAGTGGGTTGGTCTTTGTTATGGGACCTGTGTTGTAAATTGGCTTCTACTGCTACAAGATGCTAGTAGCAGCCTCACATCACAAAACTGAAAATGTTCATTGACTTAGTCAAACAAGTCTTCTCTTGGGCAAAACAATCCCTGACTGAAGAACACTGTTGTAGGATGAACTGTAAAGTGGGCAAAAGTTGATGAAAAGCATGCTATGGTTAGGATACAGTACATTCCCTTAGCTTGCATTGTTTACAGGTTATGATCGAGACTCTTTAATCTTCACAAACCAGGCCCTTCACAGGTGGCCTCACTCTCCACCTCCTGCTTTAGTTCTTACTCCCACTACTTAGCACTTTAATAATCCCCCAAACCTGGCTGGCCTTTGCTTTCCCATAGGCCGCCATGTACCCTTTCCTCTTCCTTGAATATCCTCCCTTGGCCAACTACCTTGATGGTATAACACTCCTCTTGAATCTTTCTTTTAGATATTTATACCACTTTGAAGCAAAGGGTCCATGTCAAGTTTACACCAATTGGAAGAGACTATACCATGTCAAGTTTATCTCTGTAGCCCCAGAACTGATTGTTCATTGAAGGGGTGCAAAAACACAGACGAAAGAGAATGCATGACTGTCCTGAGCTCTCAGATTGCTTACATTCTGTCCCGGGGGAGGAACAGCAAACAGAAATGAGAGCTAGATTGTGTACAACCCAAATTGTCAAGCGTAAATCTGTGTGAGATGTGTCAGCAAAGATAGAGCACCAAAAAAATTTAGGAGATAAAGAGCTTGACTTGGGCCTTGAAAGATAAGCCTTTGACAGGAAGAAGGGGAAGAAGGAACATCTAAGGAATGGGGATGGGAAGAGATAGTGGAGCACAATACCTCTAGCAGACAGTGAGAAACCAAAGCCTGGAGAGTACAGGTACAAGGAGGTCTGCTTCGAACCTGAGACCTGACTAAATCTCGGTTCTGTTAAGCAGGGAGCAGAGGCAAAGTGTTATAAAAATAATGTGAGTTCTGGACTGCCAGGAAGCACTGGAGAATGCTTTTAGAGAATGGCCACATGCATGGTGCTTCCAAAATGAGCTGATATTTCAAGCACAGGAAGCCAACTCTTCCTGAGTGCTTCTGAGATAGCTAACTTGCATGGGCACTTTTCATGTGCAATGTGCTTATATATTGTTATGTTCAGTTTTCACAATAGTAAGGTGTATCTCTCAGGAGCAGAGCTGAGATTCAAGCCCAAGCTTCCTGATGGCAAGGCCTGGCTGCTACCATGGTGCCTTTCCTTCTTCCCTCCATTGACTACTAATTCTGAGATGCCCCATTTGGAAGATGACAGGCACCCTTTGGAACAGGAAGCCCATAGCATTTCCAAGAATGGTGTAGCAATTTCACGCAGACTGCTCTAAAGGGCACCAGGGAACTGGAACTAAGGCTGGTGCATCACATCTTTGGAGTCCCTTTCCCCATTGTGAGCTCATTTGTGAGGTGTCAATCAAAGGTCTATAGCAAGCAGCTTTGCTTGGCACCCTGGTGCCTCTTGGTGACTATGCCCAAGACCTGGGCACACAGGAGGAGCCAGGAGGCATGGTTCAAACATGTGTGACAACTCTGCCTCCTCTGACTGGAAGGTTTGAATGTAGTTGTATCCTTTTACCTAGAGCCTTGCTTGGGGAGTTAGACTTCTGGAAGCTAGAGAACCATGGGAATAATTTCAGTGATCAAGATATGAGAGCATTTGAGAAGCAAAATAGAGTGAGCAAAAAAATCTTTTTTTGATAATTTTATTTTTTAATTGATTGCATATATGTGTACACACACACACACACATATATAACGTCATTGTCTACCCCAAGTTCTCCCACCACCTTGTCACCTGTGAACCATCATCTTAATCTCCTGTGCCTACCCCTCCCCCAACATTGCCCACCCTCCCTCTGAGCATTTACTCTTTTGAAGGCATCTAAGATGCTTGCTCCTTACCTTAGTCAAGATATCTAGGGTTTTAGTAGTACTTTTCTGGAAGCTAATTTTTCATTTGACTGGATATATTTGTTCCTGGAAAGAGGAGGCAACAGTAATGGGAGTGAAGGGAGCACCAGGGGTTTCATAATGGAAGAACGCAAGAGAAAATCTGACCTGGGGACTCGGACTCTTTACTCAGGAAGGTCTACAATGAAAAGCCTGTGTTTTTACTTGAGGTAAAGAGTGCTGTCTGCCCCTCATCAGGAAGTGCCCTAAAGTCCTCTGTAGTAGGTGCCTCACAGCATATCTGTGTCAGTTATAACCTTGTAACTCTTGTAACCTTTTGCCTTTGCTAACCACTTAATGGAAAGAAGATTTAGTCAGATCTCAGGGGAAAAGCAGACCTGTGCCATGATGCAGGACTCAGGTGGTAACTCTCTTTCCTCTTTCCAGAAACTGAACATCTATTACTACCAAATGGTGCTTCTTCAGCTTGGCCTTCAACCAATATAGTCCTCCTACTGTTCATTTCCTAACAGCTCCTGCTGTCTTGCCTCCTTCAGGAAGTCATGCTTCTTCCCAGACCAATACTCCTTTGCACATGCTTCTAGTCCTCCCTTCCTGAGGCTCTTTGCTTCAACTGTGAATTTTTGGTTCTCTGTCACAGCTCTTCCCTAATGGATTTCAGCTTAGAGAAACCTGAGCAAATGCTTCTTCAGGCTTGACTGCATTTCTTAGATAAGCAATAAGGTCTCTGAGCAGAGAGGAGTAAACTGTTTCAAGTCCATGACCTGCGTTATTTCCATACATTTCTCCATTAGCCCAATGAGGTAGGCAATGTTATTCTCCCCATTATATAGATGAGACTCAGGTTCAAAGAAGTTTAATGCTCTATCCATAGCTGTGGAGTTAGTAAGCAACAGGGCCAGGATTTGAACACAGGGACTTCATTCATGATCCTCTACTGTAACAGTGTGGTTTAATGTTACTATCTCCCCAAGAGATCATGCGTTTTTCATTTTCATCTCTGTTTTATAGAACTTATAGATGTCAATAACTTTTCGTAATAAATGAGACGAACTGGGCTGGGAAGATATCAGTGCTTGGAGTAAAATCAGGAGCTTTGGATATGGTATTGACTTTGGGTTAATCAAATAGAAATGTGGTTTGCACTGGAGATTGACTTCAGAGAAGAACAGTGAAGGACTGGTGGGGCTGGTTTTCAGAGTTCACACTGGCAAATAATAGCAGATCAGACTGGGGAGAGACTAAATTTGGAGGACTGAGGACTTTATGTGAGTTCTACAAGTTGGTATGTATAGACACAGGAGCCTGCCTCGACCAAATATAGCTGTAGAGACGGTTATGGATTAGTTGACTGGGGCAGCTGGGAAGGCTGCCACTGGGGTTGGTGGGTATAATTGAAAACTTCTGCCATATCAAGCTCCTCTGGCATGAAGATGGTGAAATTGTGTCTTCGACATTTCCATCTCCTTTTCTACCCTCCCTTGTCCTTGATTTGAATAGCTCTATCTTGCCTTCTGTACATTCAGCCCTCACCCTCCAGAACTGGCAGAACCTTACCCAGGACCACCTTCCTTCCTTCCTGAGGAAGCATCTTTTTCTCTCATTACTAATACCTTTTTTCTTTCTCCTTCCAAACAATATCACCTTTTCTCAGGGTTCTCCTATGTTACTAGCATGCATCTGATGGACAAATTCACAGGCAATATTAATGGTTGGTAATGTCATAATAAGGTCTAAATTGGGACAAACCCCTAAAATGCCTTTGCTAAAAGTAGAGGCTGTTAGGGGACTTCAAACCTAGAGAAGGAGGGTTTAAGCATTGGGTGAGGATAGGGTCAGAGGTGTAAATTTGAGAAGGAGGCATTTTGATGACCTTGTGCAAGGCCTGGTTATTTCTTAAACATTTGAAAGGAGACTTTCCCCCACTCGCCTCACTGAACCCTGCACATTCTCCCCACCTTGTTCCTGCATTCCAGCATCCTGCCAGGAATGGCTGTATTAATTAAACAGCCCTTGTATGCAGAGTAAATGCCCAATTTGGTGTGGGGGATATAGAAACTCGTCCTAAGTTGTCAAGGACCCCACAGAACTGAAGCTGCTGCTATTAGAGCTCATGTTCACAGCTCCCTGGGACACTAAATTTAACAGATGGGACACTTCAAGCCAGGGCACAGTTGTCAAAAACCACAGTTTAAATCAGTCACAGACAACTGTTTCATTCCCCACACTTGCCTGGGTGTAACAACTGCAGGAATGCCTCCGCTTAAATTACACCCAGTGACACCACAGGGAGAGACATGTCTAGGCTGCATTCATTCTCCGTCCTCTCTGAGCTTCTTTTATAGCAGGGGTCAGTGCCCTTTCCAAAATGGGGTGGCAGGGTTCTGAACTGTGTTCTTTTATCGGATTGGTGCAGGTGGGTTTATATATACAATCACTGGCAAGGTGGGGGTTGGGGAAAGAAGGGAACACTGCTGAATCTTGTAGAAGGAAGTATGGTAACCAACCACTAGCCAGAGACAGGACAACACTGAGTGATGACTTACAGATATAAATGGTGAGTAGGAAGTTCTACCTGTGAGCCCCTGACATGTGCGGCTCTTGCAAATGGACACTGGGTGCTACTTGCAGGTACTAGCTCTTGCACTATGGAATCTACCCATCCAATCACTCACTCAAGCAGTTTTGAGTGACTCTACAGTGCCACTCACTGTTCCAGGCACTGGGGAACACAGATTTAAGATACGCTCTCTGCCCTTAAGAAGTTCACAATCGAGTTTCCAACTATTTTCAACATTTCAACTATTCATCCCACCTAGAATTCACTATTATTCATTCTGCTAGCACTTGCTGAATGCCAGGCACCATACGGCCATACTGGTTGGTGGGTGTATAAGATACAGAAAACAAAATGGGACAAGGTCATTGATCTCAAGTGGTTTTGACTAGTAGTGCTGACACACACGTAGAGTGTCCCATTGCCCCAGTCCCATTGTATCTAGTGGCACAAGGGATGTTTATATTAGATGAGCCTCTAAGACACCTCATGACTAAAAATCTTTGATGTGGAGTGAGCATGCCTCAGAACAGGGGAGGGGATGTGCAAAAGACAGTCAAAGATTCTTATGTCTTAGTCTTGTCCTGCCGTAGTTAGGGACTCAGTAAACATTTGTCACTTTTGTCTTAGGAACGATCTGTTTTACCTTTCCCTCGACATTGGAGGAAACACTTAAGCTAGTGAAGTATTAGTGACGTGAAGCAGGGTAGTTTACTGATGAACAGATTCTGTTCTACTTGTGTGTGGTTCAAGGACTTCAGAACTTCCTAAAGCAATAGTCACCAGTAATGCCTCCACTACCTTGTATTAGCAGTTCTCAATCTGGAGGTCTCTAGCGCTAGTAACTGGTGCCCTTAAGCTATTTTTTCAATATTAAAAAAAACTAATGAAATTGTACATTCAGCCAAGACAAAGCCACAGAGAGCTAAGTACAATATCAGGTTTCTTTGCTTTTGACTGAAACTACATTCACTTGGTATGGTTATCTCATATAGATCAGAAGCTCTGAGTGAGTAAAAAATTGGGGAAAATGAATTATTCCATAGTAAATGTAGCTTTGCTAGATAAAAATCTTTCCAAATGTGGGGCCTAAAGGGGAAAAAGTAATAAAAAGGATCCTTGGTGGTGAAAAGGCTGGAAATCACTGGCATCCACATCTGGATGCCAAAGTTTGGCTGTAAATTCAAAGCCGATGGCCACAGAATCCTGGGATTATTGGCATCTGACACCCCTGATGTGGTTCCTGTTGGAAAAGCAAACATGCTCCCTGCACAGCTTTCTAAAGTGTTATACATTAACTGACTTACAAAGCACCATTCACGGGGACACAGGTTTTTTTTGGATCGTGGTTTACTGTGTTTTTGTACCTGCCGTGAAAGAGCACTTCAGAGGAAGCATAGATTTGCCTGAAGTCTACAAAGCTATGCTATTGCTGGACGCGCACAGAGCTCCTTATAACTTACAGGACTGGAACAAGCTGTCCACAACTTTCTCTTTCTCATCAGCAGCTTTCATCCAGTAGCTCCGAGAATGCACATTCCTTCAACATCCCCAAAATAGGCTAATAACTGCCTTGGGTATAAGCAAGGGAGGAGGACTCTGGGGAAGGAGGGAGATTTGGAAGGGACCTGGTCAAAGAATTGTTCCCACTCTTTCCATTGTCTAAAAGTTTTCTGGAGGAAGCTTATGAAGGCAGTGTAGGAAAACATAAGGAGAGAGAGAACAGGGGTGCTAAGTTTCCTAGAGAGAAGAAACTCCCAGAAATATTGATCTCAGCTTACATTTAAATTTAAAAAAAAAATTTAGTTGTGATAAAACATACAACATAAAATTTATGGTTTTAATCATTTTGAACTCTAAGGTTCAGGAGTGTCAAAGACACACTGTTGCAAAAGAGATCTCCAAAACTTTGCATCTTGTAGAACTGAAATTCCATGACCTTAAATAGCATCTCTCTGTTTCCCCTCCCATTAGCCCCTAATAACTCCTCGGCTACTTTGTCTCTATGAATCTGAGAACTTTAGAGAGTCATACCTGCTGATTCCTATACAGCATTTGCCTTTTTATGACTCACTTCCTTAATGTTTTCTGCTGTCTTCCAGATTCATTCATATTGCAGCACATGTCACAGTTGTCTTCCTTTTTTAAGACTGAGTAATATTTCATTGTATGTATCGCCCATATATTGTTTATTCATTCATCTATTCATGGACACTTGGGCTTTTCCTGTCTTTTCAGTATCATAAAGTGTTCTGATGAAAATAGGGGTTCAAATATCTCATTAAGACCTTGCTTTCAATTTTTTTTTTGATTTATACCCAGAAATTGGATGGTTGAATCACATGGTTAAGTAATTTTAGTTTTTGAGGAGCCACTGTACTGTTTTCTGTGACAGCTGTGCCATTTTCTATTCCTACCAACAATTCACAAGGGTTATATTTTCTCTACCTCCTTGCCAACACTTGTTATTTTCTGTTGTTTTTTTCTTCAATAGAGTAACTTCCCTAAAGAGTGAATTGGCTCTCATTGTGGCTTTGATTTGTATTTCCCTATTGGTGAGTGATAGTGAGCGCCATTTCATGTGTCTTTAATCCACTTGTATGTTACCTATGGATAATGTTTATAAAGCCTTTGCCCATTAAAAGTATGGATTATTTTGTTGTTTATCACTTGGAGTATTCTTACTATATTTTGGATACTCATTCCTTATCAGATGTATGACTTGCAAATATTTTCTCCCACACCACAGCTTGTCTTTTCATTCTGTTGACTGTGCCTTTTAATGCTCCAGCCCACAATTTTGAAGGACAGAAAAGTGCTAACATGGAGGAAAATTTCCAGCAAGAAAGGTGCTCGCAGGCTAGGACATATATTAGATCATTTCTTCAAGTCCATTGAGTTCTGTATTCTTGAGTTTCAATTTTCCTGGTGATGTTCCTTCCAAGTTTTTATACATAGCTTTGTCTTTATCCTGTTAGCTCCAGGCTGCTTCAAGAGACCATTGGCTCCATTCTAGTACAATCCACTATTTAGACCTCAGAACTTTCTTAATGCTTTTTCCACGCCTATGAGGTCAGCCTCTTCAGACCACAGTATCTTCAATCTTGAGTACTATAACAGTGCATCCTCAAATCCACTTGCAACCTCTTTGCCATCCTACGCAAAGATAAGGTGCAGGATATGATGGCAGTCATATTGACAGGACTGGGTCTTCAAGCAATTTGTCTATCAAAATTTCTGTGAGCAGCAAGTTGGTCTGATGGGAAGATCATCAGTCCATCACTTCTTGGCCGTGTGACAGTTGACAGGTCATTTCATCGCTCTGAGCCCCAGTTTCCTATCTGTAGACATATAATAGTGTCACCCACCCTGTTGGGGTTTGATGAACCTTCTTCAGGAAAAAGGTTTCTTATTGATAGTTCCTCCTTCTGGGCACAGACTCTATAGCCAAAAAAAGGCTGGTCCAACTAAGGCCCATTCCACTCAGAGGCTACATAGAACTGAGGGGTTAGGAAGATGTCCTTCACGGGTCCCTTACCTCCAGGAGCCTCTCAACTGAAGCCCAGGTCTGTGGGAGACTACCACTGCGGGGGCAGGAGGTTCCCAAATATCCCCGCTGGGTGACACCTTAACGTGGCCCTTAGCGCCTTCCTAACTTCTGATTTACTATCCATAACTGCAACCTTTTCTTGCCCTCTCACAGATGTATCAGTTCTCACCTGATCCTGACATCACCCTCCTTCAAAATGCTCTCTTTGTTGCCTGTTATGTCTCTCCATGTCAGTCTCTACACAGCAGTAGCAAGAGTGATTTATGTGTAACTATTATCTATTCATCTCAACTGCTTAAAAAAATCTCTTTAACTATTCCCTCCAGGTACTTTCTTGGGGGAATCTCAAGCTTATCAATCTGTCTTCTAGCTTCTGTCAACGTCTCTGGTGTTCTCTCTTACCACCTCTTGACTATAACACTCCACAATTCAGCCATATTGGATTTCTTCCAGTTGCTCCAACAGGGTTTGTTTTTCCCATCTCAGAACTTTCACATGTTCTTTTCCCCTGACCTGGAACAGTCTTCCACCCTCTGGCTAACTTCTATTAATGTTTAAGTGAGTTAAGATATCATTTCCTCTGGGATGGGTGCCCTAACCTACCATACTGAATTAGGTACCTCATGGTATTTCTTCTGTCTTTACACTTCTGTCTTTACACTTTACACGTCCACTTCCTCATATACCATTTGACACACTGTGTTATAATTATTGAATACCTTAGGTAAACTTGGAACCCTATGAGGTCAGGGATCATGTCCATTTACTCTCCCTAAAACCTCTCCACCCCCAGCCCACAGAGCCTAGTACAATGCCTGACACGTAGCATGTTGAATGCTTGTAAGATGAATGAATCCACATTTACCTCTCTGACATGCTTCTACATGCACTCATTTCCCTGAACTCTAAACCCTATAGCCCTCCATCTTGCTGGGGTTCTTTCTGGTCCCCACACATATTGACCATGGATCAGACCTCTTTGCCTTTGTTCATACTGGTCTTTCTGACTGGATTGCCCTTGTCCTCCCCTCCTCCCCTCTTCACCTCACGAACTCCAACTTGTTGTTTAAACCTCAGCTCAAGTTTCATCTCTTCAGTGAAGCCTGTGCCTGAAGGGGACCATTAAAATAAAGATTTATTTTAGGCAGGGTAATTCTTAGCTCATTCTTCATCATTAATGCTTTATTATACTAACTCCAATATCAAATAGCCTTCATCACCCACCCCAGCAGTGAGACTGAGCTCTCTCAACTCCTTGCAACACCTCTGTTATAGCACTTTCTCAAGGCTTTGTGTGATGGGTTTTTGTTTGTCTGGTTGGTTGGTTTAATTTAGTTTTGCTTAGCCTAGGTTTGTTTTTTTTTTTTCTTTCCCCTGGAGGAGGTAGTAGGACATTGTGTGACCTTAAGCCCCTGGCTCCATGTAAGAGGACTTTGGCTCATTTCTTCAATTAAAATGAAACATAAATTCTGTCCCATCCCCCCACCCTTTGTCTTCTCCCTGCCAGTGTGCCCACTCATTACTGAGACAAGCCAGGGCTGCTTCCCTTTCAGGAAGCATCATTTTTCCAATTAGCCTTTGATTGGAAACAGCTCCATTGCAGCTGGGCTGCGGTTAGTGCTGTCTTGGAATCAGCAGCTGGGTGATACGGAGTGAGCACTAGCCCAGAAATTGGGGCACCCAGTGCTAGTCCATCTATGCCTCTGCCTGTGTCTGAATGTCAGTGACTTCCTTTCCTTCCCTGAGTCTCAGTCACCTCTTCTGAACAACGGATGTTTGAATTGATTTTTTTCTGCATGGTAAGATTTTTTTAATATTTATTTTCTTACATTTTTGTTCTTTTTTTGGATAGTCATCCATCACCATAGTCCCTGTGCTCTTCCTTCCCCCATTGATCCCTCTTCCTCCCTTTTCCCCTTCTGGATGCCTCAGATCTTGGTCAGCTTGCAAGTTTTATCTATTTCCTGAGCCTTTGTTTGGTTTCTTTATATTCTTATAACTGAAATCATCTGAAATGTACATTTTTTTTCTCCTGACTTATTTTGCTTAGCATAATTCCTTCTAGCTCCATCCTTGTTGCTGCAAATGGCAGGAGTTCATCTATTTGATTGCTGAGTAGTGTGCCATTGTGTATGTAGACATCTTGATCCACTCCTCTGTTTAGGGACATTTGGGTTTTTTCCATAGCTTGGCTATTATAAATAGTGCTGCAAGGGCAGGTTTCCTCTAACATTAGTGCTTTTGTGTCCTTTGAGTAGATTCCTAGGGGTGGAATCACTGGATCTTATGGTAGGTTCACCTTTAGTGTTTTGAGGAACCTCCACACAGCTTTCTATAGTGGCTGTACCAATTTGCATTCCTAATTGTTTTGCTGCTTAAAGTATGGTCAATTAGTTGGGAACATGGAACACCAGTGGGTAGCTTCTTTCAAATGCAGAATCTGGATCTGTTGGGTAACCACCCCAACCTCATTGTCAATTGTAGGGGCAAGTATCAGTGTCACCAATCTGCATAGGTTCTTTATTGGTTTTCGCAGTTATACAGACACACCAGTCAGGCCAGACCAGGGGTGGGAGGTCTGGAGTTAGGGAGACCACAGCCCCCCCAGGAGTCATGCTCTTTCTGCTTCTCTTGCCCTCGCACATGCTTTATCTCGTGCCCCTTTAGCCCCTCTCTCCTAGGCCCAGGTGTGCACACTACACATGTGTACACCCACTGGGCCACACCATCATGGGGTGGGTGCAGTGCAACAGGTGTTGAATATACAGGCTTATGGAGGATCTAGCCTATCTAAACTCATTCACCCCACTGCATCCCACCCCAAACCTTGTAAATCTGAATGCATTTTCTCAAGATACTCAGGTGACTCTAGCCTTGCTTAATGTTTAGGAAGTGTTGTGAACTTCACAGATCAAAGAAGCACTGAGGCTCTTAAACACAGCTCCCCTGGATGCTCTCCTGGAGAATATAATTGTGTGGGACAGGGATGGGGTTCAGGAAGTTGTATTTTTAAACGATACCCCAACAAGTGAGTCATATCTCTGCAGAACTTTGGAAAACTTGTCTGTGAGGGCCCTTATGTCATATTCTGTGACTTTGTATGCAACTGATTCACTGCGGAGGATAGCAACTGGTGGTATCTAATACAGAATTCCACTACTTGTCCCTCCCTAACTTGGGTGTTTTCAGAATCACCCAGGGCTGTGCAGGTGAGGAAAAAGAAGAGCAATTACAACTTAAGCCAACTCCTCTTGATTGGAGAAAATCAGCAGCCTCCAGGGTTCAAGGAGAAATTACCTACTTACTCAGGACTGTCTCCTTGAGGCAATCAGGCTTGATGCAATCAGGTGATCTAAAAGGCCTTTAAAAGACACTCTTGGTGTATTGAAAATGGAGAATTAGAGACAGAGGGGGTAGTGTCTCTCCCACACTGTTAAGGGGATTGAGGGAGGGGGCAGACTTGACTTGAAAACCTAGGGCAAGCCTCTCACAGAAAGAAATCTTATCTTCCGAACCCGTAGTGCAGATGTGTGCTGACAAGGGATGTTTTCTGATTTGTGAGTGTATTTATATAAAAATTTTAAGAAAGGTCTAAAAACTAGGCACATTTAATTTTATGTTTAACAAATCACCTTTGTTTGGAAAAGGGTAAAAAAAAATTACATAAGATCAGGACAGCCCTGGAAAGTTCAGGTTAGAAATTCACCAGTTTTTCTCAACATTTGGGTTTGTTTTTCTTATAAATATGCCCTAAGTTCCGTTGCTGGTAGGTTTTGGCTACATCTGAGATTTGGACAGGTGGTGAGAATGTGGAAGGGCATTAAGAGGGTATTTTTTTGGGCAGGGAAAGAAGGGTAGACTGTCAGCAAGAGTGAAGTGTGAATGAGCATTGCATAGCCAGGGCCCATGTCAGGGGAGGAGACTGATAGGAGGAGGCTTCCCAGTGCCCCAGAGCAAAGGACTATGTCTGAATTGCTTCAGCTCGGGCTTTCCTTCATTCACTTTTCCTCCCCACATTCTATTTGTTGACCAGATCCTGACGTTTCAACCTCAGCAGCTCCTTGCCCCATTCCTCTCCACCATCACTGCTCTGACTTTCACTCCAGGACTCCCCCCTTGCCCATCTAGACTCTTATAATAACAGCACCGAAGACCCACACTCAGTATGTTTCTCCTAGGCTTGAAAAGGCAGTCTTTCTTCAGGATTGGCAGTTCTGACAAGTTCCTAAGTAGGCTGATTCTTTGTCCTACCCTGTGAGCACCTTGAAGGCAGACAATCCAATTTCATCTCTGTATCTCCCCAGGGCTTTAGAACAAGACCTGGAATATAGGAGATCTTTCAGTAGCAACTATTGAGAGAAAATCATTAAAAGACAGGAAAAAGAGGTAGGAAGGCGGGAAAGACAAAGAAAGAGACCGCAGAAGGGAGAGGGAGGTAGGGGTACAGATGAAAAGAGAATTTAGTGCTTCCAGAAAGAACTTCCTTCAAGTCCCATCATTTTGCTTATAATTCAAGACACACTGGTTTCTCCATGTCTCCTTTTTAAAAAAGTCTAAACCAGTGATAGCCAAACCTTTAGACTTCACAAAATTTGAAAACATAAGATTAGTCAGGTTTTGAGTTGAACCTCTTATAACAGTACTCCCTTTCTAGCTTGCTTTTTTGGAACACTAAAAAAAAACACACACCTAGGAAATAGAAATTGGTGCAGACACTAAGGTAAACATTAGAGAGGTTCCTCAGATAATTGAAAATAGGTCTACTATATGATCAGCAATTCTTCCACTTGTAGGCATCTATCTCCCCTCCCCATGAAAACACTAACTTGAGAAGATAATGCACCTTAAAATTCATTTCAGGCTGTTCCAATAGCCAAGTCACAGAAATGGAGCACCTATGTGCTCCATGAGGGTTGACTGGATAAAGGAGATGTGGTATGTATATTCAATGGAATACTACTCAGCTGTAGAAAATGTGATTGTGTCATTTGTGACAAGGGTGGACCTTAAGGAAATAAATCAGGAGAAAGTGCCATTTGGTTTCACTCATTTGTAAAATCTATAGAAACAATAGCAAATGGATAAGCAAAACAAGACTCTGATGAAAGAAGAGTGGATATTAGAGAGAAAATGGGAAGGGAGGTGGAATAGGTAGAACAGGATGATTGGTTAGTGGTGGATAGTGACTGGTCATTTAATGGTGGGTGCAGTGTGATATGTACATTTCTCAAAGTGAGACACTATATATTTGAAACCTATCCAGTGTTGTAAACCATTATTACGCCCCAAACACACATTCTACCTTTACCAACATTTCATAAAAGACAGAACACTTAATTTAAAAAATGTAAGAAAGATAGGATCTCAAAACAAAATATAATTTATTAAAATGGACTACATTTTTTTTTTATCAAAAAGCATGTTCTATTATCATTAATTTTGTTTCCACCACAGTCTGATGAAAATTATATTAGTCTACCATTGGTTTCTGCACCAGAATTTAGGAATCACTGGCCTAAATCCCCCCCCCAAAAAACCTATAATTTCATTCTCTGCACTTGTGTTTTACCCCGAGAACCCTGTGCACTGTACTTAGAACTGTGCCAGTTTGGGTAATCGTCAGTTCTGAAAAAGGGACTTGCTTGCTTTTTTCTGCCATTTTCCATGCTGCTCCCTCTACTTAGAATGTTTCCTGTCTACCTATAAAAGTTTATTTCTTCCCCAAGTGCAGTCAGTTCCATAAAGTTTGCCTGACACCATTGCAGCACGTACATCTCTCCATCATTGTTGGTTCCACAGTACTTGCTCCAGCTACAATGACTGAACACATTTATTTGAAAGTCTGACTTCACTAGGTTAGAACAGGATAACTATAACCAAGGTCTAACAATAAATAGGGTAGCTGGAATTTGCCTCAGAGGTATTTCAATGAAAAGCATGAAGAGGTTCTGATAGGCAACAGACAATTCTTCTAAATTCCTGATAAGAGGAATGAAACAATCAAAGTGATCTTTTAGGATTTTACTTATGGTGGAAATGAGGATAGACCAGGTAGGAACATGTAACTGTATGAGAATCAGTGATGAGAAGGCCTGAAGATAGTGGGGACAAGCTGACAAGTCTGATGAAGACCAAGCTGACAAGTCTGATTGCTGTATTTTCTTTGGAGTGAGAACACCAAGAAGTCCCATTTCCATTTACTATCTTTGTCTCTGGCACAGGGATAGTTTTGGGGCTAGGTAACAAAAATGTAAGGAAGAAGCATCCAGAACCTTTGTTTCTCCAAACGAAGGTCCAATGACAGCAGCAGGTTTGGCCATCATAGAACTGTGAGGTTGGTCAAATTGCTTTTCAAGATGTCAGCCTCCTCTTTCTGTGCCCTTTCCTCCCTCCCTGTCCTCCAGCCTCTTCACAAGCCCAATACCTGTGTTCACCATTAATAAGATCTTACCTGAAATATATATTTAATTAGTCATTTAGATGTGAAGATTAATAAGTTATTCAAGTGTTCCCTCTCTCTGAGAGAAACTGGATCACCAACTTATTAAAAAAGAACAGTCGCACTCTCAAAAATGTTCCAGGCAACAGGGAGATCTGTACTTTTGAGCAATGCATACAGAGTCTCTTGGTCTTCAGAAAACAAGATACTAGATGTGACCATCTATTTTGTTGACACAGATGGACCTTGGCCAAAGCATCTTATACCTAAAATGAAATAATTTGAATCCCACTCAACTCTGGGAGGGAGATTTGAGATCTTACATGGTGTTACCAATGTGCTGTGCTATTAATTATGGTGTTTCCATCATACATTGATCCTTAGCTTCTTCATCTATAAAATTAAGGGGTTGGACAAAATAATGTCTAAGTTTTCTGCCAGCTTGGACATTTTGTGGTTATATGATCATCCATTCAATGCTTCAAAAAAGAGAATGTCAGCCAGAAATATTGAAATCAAATTTTATTTTTGGAAAATGACATTACACACATCTTGCAAATGTACACAGAAATGAGAGTGAGATGAAGAACAGAGTTTGAGAGCCAAACTGATTGCAAGAGCAGCTCTCTGGCTGCCCAGGATTGAACACTGTGAACCTGCTGTCTCCACAGTTCACAACACGTTTCACACATGGGGAACTTCTATAGACTTTGAAGTCCTCTGACCAAAGAAAGCCCTCATCAAATTGTGGAGGGAGGAAGCGGGATATTAACAGGCACAGGAGATGAAAAGGATCTGCTCCAGTTGGTTTATGTGGGCCTCGCCAAACCTACCAGTCCAAGTGGGAACAGCAAACCAAAAAAGAGAATGACTTCTTCAAGCACTGCTTCTCAATCTGTCTAAGAGCCAGCTAGGAACTGTCTGGGAAAAGGACAGTAATGCATTCAAACCCATGTCTCTGGGTTATAGCAAACAGGCAGCTCAAAATTCCTAAGTATCTTTTGTCTTTTTCTATTTTTCTTTTCAAAAAAATAATAATAATGGGTCAAGCAGAGCATTTTGAGGTCTCCAAATACCTCTAAACTGCTTTAGGGATAAAAAAACATCACTGTCCACTGTCACTATATGTGATTCCAAGAACTACTGAATCAAATGGCCCACAATATTTCCAATTTGCCACTGATTTTATGCAAAGGGGAGCTGAGTATTTAATCATAAGGCCATCCCCTGGAAAGTATTTAATAATTCCCAAGAGACTGCTGAGAAACACCTCCCCCCCCCTTTTTGGTTTGTTTGTTCTTTGCTGACTTGACTTGGCAAAAATTATTGGCCCCCAAATCAGTTATGTACAATTGTAAGACACCCAGGAGCAGGTGAAAGGAGAGAGCAAGGGAAGGAAGGGGGACCACAAGGAAGAATATATTCTTTTCAGAGGTTAAAATGAGTTATTTAAGCAATGTGATGTACAATACCATGCATTTACTCTCCAAAGCTAGTCACTAGCAAGCTAACGCCTCTAACACTACAACCACCAATTACAGCTGTTTTGCTACAGTTACTGAGTTCTAACTACAGCTATAGGGCAGAAAGGGTGGGCTGCTTCTGTTTTAAACTTTCTCCCTTTGAAAATGGCCATAAAATCATTTTCTATACAAGTTTAATGGCACAAAAAGGTGACCAAAAATGTTTTAAAGAACTTACCACATATGAGAAATGCAAAATTCAATCAAAACATGCATTAGTTGTGTACAAGTCATAAGGGTTCATTGGTTTCAAGCTGCAATATATTACAGGACCATACACTGGAGACATTTTGGTATAACCTCTTATTTGCTCAAATCCTATTAAGAGAGCTTATAAAGAAAAGTCATTGCAAAGAGCAGTCTATATGCTACTGCTAAGCAGTGACATTCCCAAGGGTTCTCCACCCTGTTGAATAAATTAGCACCTACAAGTTCACTTCTTTAGGTCCACTAATTACATTTCTATGGACTGCCAGCACAGAATCACAGAGAGTTAGGGTCAAGATTAAATGTTTAGGTGAATAGAAAAAGTACATTTCAATTAAGTGAATGCTTCTTTTGATAGTATGGATTGGTTGGTTAAGTACTCTTTTCATTGAAGTCAACCCCAATTGCCTATCAGTTTAGCTAAAACAATTCAACAGCTGGGAAGCCCAAAACATAAGGTCATTACTGAGAGCTTCGTGTGTAATGATAGAATTTTGAACAAATTGTTCCTCCCACCCCACTTCCCCACCCAGACAAATGACAGGAGAAATTACCCGTGGTCTCATATTATATTATATTGCAGCTTTTAAAACTACGAGAAAATCGAACAAAGTTATTTAGCTGAAATGAATCCAAGTGGATTTTTTCTGTTCAACAGATTATTTCTCTGAGCACACTTCACTGCTCCACAAAATGGCAGACTAAAAAGGATCCACAAAGTATTCTGTACAATGCTTGGAAGGCAAAGACCCAAGGTGAGCTATGTGAGGATGTGCTTTGGGTATTACAACTGAAAATGGAGAAGAAAAGGCCAGGATTGGGTTGATTCCCACCAACATACTTCTGATTGGGCTGGGAATGGTTGAGTCTGGAAATAACTTCTCATCACCAAGGCAAAATAAAATGGCAGGGCTAAAAAGTATCACAGAGCCAATGCTTAGACAAAGAGGAAGAAAATAACAAGGGAGACAATGAGAGAAAGTAAGAGAGAGAGAATTGCAGAGGACAAAGGATGTTTGTGCTGTGGAAAGAGAGTGATAAAATAGATGGTATAAAAAGAGCAGATATAGTGGTGTAGTGGAGCAAGAAAGAAAGGACAAAGAGTTATGCAGGGGAGGTAGAGAGGGGCAAAAGCCATTGATTTCCTCAGATGATTAATTCAGAAGTGAGATACTCTGACTAAGGTTGTGCCATCTGACCTCTCTAACGAGTTGGTTCTTCCAGAGCAAGAACATTCCTCAGTTCCCAGCTGGAATTCTATATGCCCCCAGCCCTAGGCATTCGAGGTGATGTTGCCTCTGATTCCTGAAGACACTGAAGTCTATGAACTAAGGGATAAAGTGTGAGGCAGGCAAAGGGCAGCTTATGGGCGGGGGGAGGGGTGTGGGGGGTGGCTGTGATAGTATAGAACAAACCAGGGCAAAGTGAGCATGGATCCTTAATGAGAAACAAGCAGGAAGCAAACACAAAAGCCAGGGTGTAAACACAATAGATCTTTGAGGATGGAGGCAAATTCTGGGGACCAGATTGGGGAAACAGAAGAGAAAATCACCTTTTTCCTGAAGAGTGAGGAGGGGCAAAATTCTTTAGCTGGTCATATTGAAAGATAGCTTGTTGGAGAAGGAGGCTTTGAGTCTCAGAAAAGAAGGGGGGGTGGCTAGGAGAAGCTACTGTCAGTTCAACCAGCTTATCCCCTGTCGTCTGCTCTGTGGGAATAGAAAGGCATTTTCCTCCCTGTATATGTGTTTGGCCACTGTGGGACAAAAACCTCAAGCCTCTGGCCTGTTGAGAAGGGAGATATACTAGTCAAAGGAACAATAAAATTGGGAATTCATTTTTAAGAAGTGACTTGTTCCATCTTGGTCTATAATCATGGCTTTTAGGGCTGAATAAGGAAAAGACACTGATTGTTAATAGCCCATGACTGGGTTTGAGCTTCCAATAGCCAGACCTGTTGGAGGAGCCTCTCCAGCCAAAAGATAAACAATTGGACTTAGTGCAGTATTGTTGCTTCAGGTAGTCACACCTGAAAGGAAGAGGAAGCCCTTGCAAGGAGCCACAGAACAGTAGACTGGCCTACATAAGGGAACCCACTCTTAGCATAGAGGCAGAAGTGTGCACGCTTTGAAAGCCCAAACTAGGAGAGACTCAGGAAACCCCAGTGCAAGACTCCACTTCTCCAAAATAGGAATCAGACCATTTCTGGCCTTTACTCCCTCCAGGTCACAAAGTATAACACTTTAACCTCTCTGCCATCTAACATAAGCTTCAAAAACTCACTGAGGAAATCAGCTTGGATCTAAAATCCAAATCCCTGAATGCAATGAGGGCACTCATGAATGAGACCTGGACTTGGAAATGCAAGTGACCTATGTGGTTAAGTTCCAATAGCCATTATTTATTTTTAAAAAGGAAATCTGCAATGCCTTATATTTCTGTAGAACCCTGGACAGTGAAGGTCATTTAAATCATTCAAATCCCACTGTCCCAGTTTATCTTGTTTGGGGAAGTCTCTTGGCACAGCTACCTCTAAAGAGGGCTGGTATTCAAGAACATTCTCCTCAGAGTGCTGGAGTTCATTTAGGGAATATGGCATACTGGTTCCCTTGTCCAAGGCAGATGTGTTTTTTAAAAATCAAAAGCTATTTAGAACCAATCTGAGTGGGGGTGGAGGGGTGGGGGGGTCACTTCATGCAGATTATGAGGAGACTAGAGAATTAGACTCAAGTATGTGCAAGGAAAAACAGGTCCAATACATTGTTGCAGTCAAAGGAGCATCTATGGGCTCAGATCCCCTATCTTTGCCCTCTTCAGGTAGCTGCACATCCACCTTAAGATTATTTGATTACTTCTGATTGGTAGGAGAAACACAAAAGAGAGAAAATTTCCTCAGGAGGAGTTTGAGCCTAGAAAGAGGACTTTTGGAGCTCAACTAATAAACGCCCCTTAGTTTTCAGGGAAGAGCCTGGATATCGAGGAACCTGTGTTCAGGACCCATTGCCCTGGTTTCTGCCATGGAAGCCCATGGGACTCCAGCACAAAATGGGTATCGTGTGTAGAGTACACAGTTTGCTATTTTATACAAATACAAGAAGCCAAGGTAACATCATCCAGCATCCAATTTAGTTACAAAGCCCCTTGCTGGAAACTGCCCCCATAGGGGTAGGATGGCTATGAAGACATTGTTGATGAGGGCAACAGAGCAAGACTGGGTTGTTTTCTCTCCTTCATCTCTCTCCTGTATTTTCAATGAAATCATTATTAGAAAATGACAGCCATAGTCATTCAAAAAAAATCGAGAAGCCATCTCCAACAGTCTACACATCCTGTAGATGCACAAAGTCAGTGCTCCACTTTTCCTACTTTCCTCTCCCCACTCTAGTGACAAGAAAGATTTTCCTCAGCCTGGGAAGCTCAACCAGTATGAGATGAGGGGAGGGGAGCTGTCAAAGAGAACCAGGTTTCCCCTTTGCTTGTGGACACGGCGAGCTCACGGACTTTTCCGAGCTCAGGGACTTCACCGCAAGGTGAAACAGTGCTTCCCTGAGTTAGAAGACCAAGGTCAGGGTGACCACAGTTCCGGTTGGCCCTCACCACCTCCCCTCTGGGGCCATCTGCAGTCCATGTGGATGGGGACCATGTGAATACAGGGAGAAAGAGCCGTATTAGGTTGCTGGGTGGATTTCCCGCTGAGATCAGGGCAGCAGCATATGGCTCCAAGATGCAACATGACCCTGGGAAAGAATTCTCACGAGCAGTACAGTTTAGTGGGAAAAGGCCCTGGAATAAGAGCCAGGAGATGTGGGTTCTAATCCCAGTTTGCCCCAAGCCAGCTGTGGGGAAATTACTTTACCTCTGCATCTTCGTTCCTGGCCTGAAAATAAGGAGTTTGGGGTCGATGATGTGATCTTAAGGTTCCTTCCAGCTAGAAAAACGCTATGATTCAATCTAGGCTAATACTAACGTCCTTAAGGACACAAAGCAGTCATGCTAATGGCTATCCTTTCCAAAAACAGTGAAGAGAAAAGGAACTTTTCTCTCAATTTCCCCCTAGTTAACAACACTACTTAGGAAGTCATTCAGCCCAGTCCCATATATACATTTTCCTCTTTTTTGTACCTATTTCTGTTTCTGTAAGGGAGAAAAATCAGGAGGTAGAAACAAGCCACAGATGGAGTGAGTGTGTATGTGTGTGAGTGTGTGTGTGAGTGTGTGTGTCAGATGGAAGAAGGAGGAAGAGAAGAAGGAGGTCAGGAGGAGGAGAGGACTGGAGAGAGAGAGAGAGAGAAAGAGAGAGAGAGAGAGGGAGGGAGGGAGGGATAAGTGGGGGAGTGGTGGCAAATGTTCACTGAATGACATCAATGACCTGACTGTGCAGAAGGTAGCACAATGGGACATTATTGGATAAACTGGATTGGGTAAAACTGAAATGAATGACAGGAGTGAAGTATTCTGTTACCAAAAAAAAAAATTTTTTTTGTTTTGCCTTGAAACTGGGCCAATTTAAAACATAATTATCGAAAGCTTGGATTTGAATGAAATTATGCCCCCCTCAAGTGGCAGTACACAAATATTTCCTTATCATTGAACAAAAGAAAGATGGAAAAACTACTATTATTATAGAAGATGTCTGCCTCAAAGGTCTTTCTAAAGAAAATATGTACATTTAGTATTTTATAGTGGTACATAGGCCACAAGCAAGAAAATGCTGCGAGAGGTAGCATAGGGTCTGAAAATGAGGAAATCTAGATTATTCCTCTGGTCCTGCTCTTTACCAGCAGGTCATTTAGCTGCCTGGACCTTCATTTTCTCATCTCAAATTGAAGGAATTGTGAGATCTGGAGAAAGATTATGGGTAGAATCTTTGGGGGTCTGGCGTGAAGTTTAGAAACATTTTCTACCCCCTCTATGCCTACCCCACCCCCAATCCCAAGTATCAATATTTCCAATCAACTACATATTGTCCTGGGGATCCCTAAGAAAACCTTCAACTTCTAGCACAAAGTAGGGGGTAGGTACCATAGGCTTCTTAATGGTTTCTAACAGGCCTAAAAAAGAAAGGAAAGGGGCAACAACAGATTCTCACAATTGTGGTTTTTTCAATGAGCATGAGCAATTTAACCAGGAACCAGTACTACCATCATCTGGATGCTTCTTGAACAAAAATGTTTCTCATAGCAAAGGACATCTGCACCTAGTCTAGGGGAGTAGAACTGCCCCTTTTGCCACTGAGTTGACTCCTACACAGTGCACATCAGCAATGCCACCAGATTGCCACTGATACATGTAAGGGTATTCTGTAATATGTCCTAAAAATGAAGCAGCTGCAGACACACACACACACAGAGAGACATACACACACACACACACAAACATACACACATACCACGCCCATTCCAGTTAAAGTGGAGGAACAACTGCAAGTCATTCAATAATGAAACAGCAGCTTCCCTCCAAATGCTGCACCCTTCAAAATATTCCAACAATTGTAAAGAAATAAGGAAACCTTCATATCTGCTAAAAGCAAAAACAGAATCAGCATGCATGGCTTTCACGTAAATTTCGTTGTCTTTGCCATGAAGGGCTATGATTACAGATAATAAGTAGGGTTATGAACCTGTACCTCAAGGACTGAGAACTATTTCAAATGATCAGTCCTTAGCAAAGAGAAATCCTTTCTAGTGTTAAAGACAAGTGAAAGGTTTCTGCATCTTCAGTATGAAATATCAGAATTATCGATAAAAAAGAGTTGCTTAAAATATGCCATAACATTTCATTTAAAATATAATTAGAATGTCTGGTCCACATTGAAATTAGCAATGTCAGTATACCTTGTTAAAAAGTTATCAAAAGACTGATTCTATTGAATTGGCCTCGGCTATTTGTTTTCTCCTGGAGGTTTCTGTTTGGCAGTGAGAGCAGGATTTCTAAACTACGTTATTCTTCTGCATTTTTTTTGTAAATTTTCTGCATGTGTTTTTTAGACAAAAGAAAAATCACCAGTTTATAAAAAAGGAGCCTGAAGAGTTTGCTCCTAAAATACAGACACAAGTTTTTATAAAAAGGATATTGGTTTTTTGATATAAAAAGCCACCGAAAGGTGTCAGACCTGAAAACATATTTTCACAGTGTTTTCAGTGTTGGCTGTTTACAAGGCATTCAATAGAACAGAGATAGATGGATACCATACAGTTTGTGTAATAACTCGCTATGTCAGACAGCCTCCTAGAGGAACCAGGCATATGAAGTCTCTTGGCCCCATTTCTTGTTAATTGCCTATTGATTTCCAATTGCCCCCGGGAAGAGGTTGACAAGGAAGTCACTGTGCTTTATAAACTCAACTGAAATGTCTACAGGATTTCTAAACGCTGCCTAGTCTCTTTTTTAGCCCTGCTCTGGGATGGTAAGCATCTGGTGTCAGGATTATAAATTGCTGGTGTTTCTTCCCCTTGACAGCGAGAGTTGGTGCTAGACAACAAGCTGAAGGCTCGATCAGGAGTGAGGAAAGAGCAAGGCTGGGGAACTTCCTTGCCACCCTCCCAGGATCCTCCAGCATTTTTGAGATCTGAAGACAATGAGCATTTGTGTTTGTCACCGGTGGATTGGCTGATGTTTCTTTTCCCCCACAACTCACATTTTAATTGCTATGTATGTAAACAACCCTCTACAGAAGGAAGACTGTTGAGTAAGAACAAAGCGAGACAGGGAAAAATACCACAGGAGCCTAAGTATTCAATAGAAAGGTCAAGGAGTAGCACATTTCACATTCCTGGAAAGTTACCCCAAAGGCTGGTCATCAATCTATCTCTTATAATTGGTAACTGTGGATCAGTGGCCCAGAGGAGACATCACAGGAAAAGAAACCCAACGTATTACAGTGTGTTCTATAAAACAACAACAACAACAAATAAAAACTTGAAAGCACCAATAGCCCTGTTGGACACTTGAACAGAAGTACCCTATTGTAACTGTCAGCTTGGATTTGTACTCTGGACTCTGAACACTCTCTCCTCCTTCACATGGAATCACCAAGTGAGTCTGAGTCATCCAAGGACAGAGGCAGGTACAGGTCCTGTAAGAAGATAAGAGACAAAGTTAACTCTAGTTTTCTTAACAGCTAAAATGGCTCCAAAATGGGCAAGTTGATAGCTCTGCTTTGTTTTTTTAACAAATGTTTTCTTTGATTTTCAAAAATAACCATAGAGTCACAGGAAATGGAAGTACAGGTAGGTGTTCTTGTACCTTCACTTTGTTTCCCCAGTGGTTACATCTTGTAGTTTTCCATGCACCCCCTTTGTGCGCATGTATATATAGTCCTATGCATTTTGTCATATGTGTATACTTCACAGATATCCTATGTATCCACAGTCAGGATATAGAACTGTGTCCTCACCAAAGAGCTCCTTCCTTCTATCCCTTTATGACTACATCCAACCCTCCCCCATCTCCTAAGGCCTGGCAACCAATAATCTCTTTCTCATCTCACAATTTTGTCATTTCAAGAATGTTATATAAATGGAATATATAGGTAAACTGGAATCTATAGGTAAAATGATACCTGCGAAAATATCCCCACATTTTTACTTTTACAGAACACCACATACAATAGCAGATACACATTCTTCTCATATGCCCATGGAACATCTTATAGGACAGACCATGCTAGCTAACAAAACAAGTCTCAATAATCAAAAAAGAATGAAACCACACAAAGTTTTTTTTTCTACTACCATGATATTTAATTAAATTTGATAGCAATGACAGAAAGACTCTTGGAAAATAAACAAGTAAGTAGAACTTAAACAGCATGCTGTTCAATGACCTATGGGACAAAGAAGAAATCACAAGGGAAAGTAGAAAATGTACATGTCTACATGTCTACAGTACAGGCAACCCTTTGGGCAAAATATGATATGTGACTAGGCAAATATCATATGCATTTTATATTTATACCTATAATCGGTTTCTGAGTTAATTTTTGCATAAAATGGGAGGTTTAAGTTAGAGAAAATAAAAAGCTTTATTTTCTGCATTGATTGAATTTCACAAATCTGTCAAAAGTCAGTTGTGAATATACACATGTAGGTTTATTTCAGGTTCCCTGATAACAGTCAGACCCTGAACAAATGTTTAACACAGAAAACAAACTCCATCTATCCACGTCTATTTCTCTCCCGGTGCTTCCTTTTCCCACCAGGACTTCCAAAACTGTCCCAAGGCTTATCTATGTCTGGAGAGATGGGGAGCATCAAAATGGCAGTAGTTTTTCCCATTGTTCCCAGAGTTCTATGTGGAGAGCCTTGTGATTGCTCCTGGGTAGCAAGATACTAAGATACTATAGGGAAATGGAAAATGCAGGGTTAATGATGTGAACACATTTAAGAGACCTTCTTTGATATAATGGTATAAATAGGAAGCTTTGTCAGAAGATTTTCCAAGAAAATGGGTGATTACAGCTTATGGTAGAGGTAAAGAGAAAAGTGAAAATGGACACAGGCAGGGAGAAGAGGAAGCTATTTACTGACACTGAGAATGCTTTATGTGGAGAAAGAGGGGGCAGGACAACTTTCAGGTAGTTTAGAAAGAAAAAAGGAGCAAGGTTTATTCCGAAACCTAATCTTTCAGTCCCCGTTAATTAGTACAACAGCATCAAACCACTTTTTGAGTCTTGGTCTCTTCATCAAGAAAATGCAGACTTTGGAATGGACTACCTACAAAGTCTCTTTCAACTCTAAGACTGTTCTTTTGGATCCTCAAATATTGGGGAATATTGAATCTTTAGAAAGCACAACAAAGGCACTACGCAAATAAACTCATTTTTCTACCAAGTCACTATCTTTTCACTGTAAGTCAGGGATTGGCAAATCTTTTGTGTACGGGGCTAGTTAGTAAATAGTTACACTTTCTTTGATGGTCACATATGGTCTTTGTCACGTAGTCTACTTTGTTTATGTGGGATCTGTTTCTTTTACAACCCTTTAGAAAATTAAAAACTTAATTTTTATTTTTTTACCTCAAGGAGCCATGAAGCCTGTTCATGTCTATGAACAGGTCATAGACAGGATTTGGAATCCTTGCACTAAATTGTCAAACAAAATTTCTGAGAAAACTGATAAACAAGTAGAAAGTGCAGTGATGAGGAAATACTAAGAGTACAGTAAAGCCTTGTAAAATCAAATTAAGGCAAAGCATATAACAGACTTGTATCTTTGAAGGGATTTAGTTCTCATGTGTTTGAGTAAAGCAAAATAGATCTTGGAACTCTAGACTTTCAGAATGACTATGTAAGAGTGCTGAAAATTTGCTCCTATATAAATGAAGTAACACTGGAAAATTGTCAAAATTGACTTTTTTAGAACTCAGAAAATTAGCAACAGATTTAAAACCACCCCAAAATTAGTTTATTCAAGAAAATTGACAGAATCTCAGTAAGAATACCAGGATATACTTTAACCTGCCCTATTTTTACTATTCTTATTCCCAGCTCCAGGGAAGCCTTGAAAACCAACAACCTTACAACTACAGTAACTGAAAGAAATGCAACCTACAGTCACTCCAGGGTGAAGAATGGCTTTAGCTTCCCCAAAGGACCCACTCCCAAAAGCCTGTCACTGTCTGACCTCTCTGGTAGCTTCTTGGAAACTCTCCTTTCTAGGACTCTATTTGATTTAACTCTGTGCATACTCACTCTGTACAATCTTTTTACAGATAATTATAATTGGTTAAAATGATGGTTGCTTCAAGTGGGTATAATATTTGGGGTAAATGAGCTGCTCAATACCTTAAAAGGCAAAGCAGGAACACAAGTAGTCCACAAGGGACTATGTAAGGCTCCAGCCTATTATAAGGAATCTGTGCAGCCAAGCACATGCTCAGGAGGGGGTATATTTTCAGAAAAGATCCAAGGAGGCCCTAATCTCTCACCTTTTGTTGGCCTTGAGATCCTGCATAAGCAGCAAGTGACAAAGGGTAAAACAAAGTTGTAAACTACCTGACAGAGCACTGAAATCGTGACCCAATGCACATACGAAGTTCCTCAACGAAGGCTGGGAGACTTACTGGAGCAAGGCACTTAAAGAACTCTATCAAAGTTATCCCTCAAAAATGAAGGAGAGACAAAGGCTTTCCCAGATAAACAAACAAATACTGGTTGCTAGGAGATATGTTCTATAAGAAATTCTGAAGAGAATCCTTCAGGGAGATATGAAAGGACCTAGACAGTAATTCAAGTCCATGTGAGAAATAAAGAACACTGGTTAAGGTAAATGTATATTCATTACAAAATTACCTCTGTGACTCTTCTGTTATCCAATTGAAAAGAATACTGTGTGGACTAGCAAGTGTAAAAATGTACTGATAGACTCACTATGAAAATGCATGAAATTTATATACCAATAAGATAAAATTTATATGCCAATAAGTAGGGGGGACAAACAGAACTATGATATAGCAAAATTTTTACATACAATTGAAATTAAGTTGATATTAATTCAAAGTATATCACATTAAGATGTTAACTGTAATTCCTAGGGCAAGCTCTAGGGAAAATCAGTCAAAATAAATTTCTTTAAAATATCAGAGAAATAAAAGGATGCGCTAGGAAAATTTTCTAACACCTTAAAAGGGCAGAAATAGAGGAGCAAGGAAACAAAAAGAAATGACAGAGAAACTGGGCTATCTGACTCCTGCAATCCCTACCTCACCAGTAATTATATTAAGTGTAAGTAGATTAAACACTCAAACAAGAAGTCAGATACTGGCAGACTGGATTTCAAAAAAACAAAAGTATGAATCACCCCTCTGTAACTTAAACGAGATATAATTTAGATTCAAAGAAACAGACTAAAGACAAAAGAATGGAAAGTTTTACCATGCAGTTTGTACCAAAAGTAAACTGGAGTGACAATACTAATCTCAGGAAGCATAGTCTTCAAGACAAAAATTGTTACGAGACAAAGTACATTTTATAAGGATAAAATAGTCCACACATCTGGAAGTATAATTATAAGCATATATACCTCTTAACAACAGAGCACCAAAATATGCGAAGTATAAATTTACCTAACTAATGGGGGCAAAAGCAATGCCACTATACCAATAGAAAACTTCAATACTCCACCATGGGTACAATAATTAAGCAGAAGACCAAGAAGGAAACAAGACATGATGAACTTTATGAAGATTCATACATCTAGTGGTGGACATAATGAGATGTGTGTATCTTATTAAGGTGAAGAAATTTGCTCATGAAATAGTGCTGTAAACTAATTTTCCCTCAATAAAAACCACAATTATACATCTATAGAGCACCCAATGCAACAAATTCGTCTCATGTACCCATGAAATATTTGACTAGATAGACTACGTGAGATAATAAAACAAGTTTCAATAACCTAAAAGGATTGAAACCATACAGTGTATGTGCTTTGACTACCATGGAATTATATCTAGAAGCTGTAACACAGGAAGATATTTGGGAAATAAACAAATCTGTAGAACTCAAAAAACAGGCTGCCGAGTAACCTGTGGGTCAAAGCAGAAATCACAAGGGAAAGAAGAAAATACTTTGAGATAAAGGAAAATGAAATCACAAATACCAAATCTAATGGGAGGCAAGTAAACAGGGCTCAGAGAAAAATTTATATAAAGTGATCAGAATATGCTAACTCAGAGAAATAGAGGAGGGTTGACTAGAGGAAAATGCAATGCCTCTGACAGTAGGCATAGGGTTTCTTTTGAGGACGATGAAGATATTCTGATTGTTGTGCAACTTTGTGACTATACTAACATCCATGAATTAACTAAACTGTGTACTTTTAAAAGGTGAGGTTTAGAATATGTGAATTATATCTCAATGGTTGTTATTGAAACAGTATCTTTGAAAATTCCTTCCACTAATCATTAAATAGGGTTTATGGAATTCCTGAGCATTCAGCTCTGTACAGAAATATGCATATGTTGGTATATTATGTATCTAATACTACCCTGTATGTGACAATATGAACAAATGTAAGAGAAAATTTTGTAGTAATGTTATTCTACAATTATACTATTTTGTTCTAAGACTATATTATGATTATTGCTGAATTCCATAAGTCCATTTCACACATAATATAAATCCACTGTAGGAGAAAGAACACGGAAGTAAAAGTCAGGAGACCCTGGTGCCATTTCACTTCCCTTTTCAGAACCTTGGCTTCTGTATCTGGAAAGTAAGAAACATGTGGAATCTAGGAATCTTTAAGTTTCCTTCTAATTCTAGAATGCTATAAAATATAACTCAGACTATTGTATTTTGCTTTTATTAGTTACACGACAGCAAGAAAAAAGTCAGACACAGCCAAGTCAGTGAGCTTCCTGGGCATTTTGCAGATAGTACCAAAGAGCCTTTGAATATGGATGCAACTTCAAGTCCCAGGAATTGAAATGAGTTTCAGCATTCACCCTTGCTCTTAATCACTCCTGGAATGGACCCGTCAATGTATTTGGATGATTGCTAGAAAGGAGTATCAGAGAATTATTCTGCACATTCAGTTCAGAGGAAGTGGGGGGGGGGTGTAGGCCTAGAAGTAGAATGTTGAGGAGACTCCAGTTGCAGCTGCTATGACTTGGAGTGGGTAGAGTGAGATACAGGTCATGTAGAAAATCCACAGGACTAGGCCTAGGTATGCGCTCCTGTCCACCATTGATATATTTTATCTTCAAAATGTACTTTTTTTGTATGAGAATCGTGTTCAGGAAAAGAAATTAAGTCAACCTTCTATTTTTGTTGATTGATAGGTAGAGATACAGAAACACACGTATTGCTTAACAATACAAATAATTTGCACCTGAAATTCATTTGCTTTTTCCCTTGGAGCCCTGCAGAACAAAATGTTTGTAACAAAGACAGCTGTGCTGGCCGTACTACTGCAACTAGAGAAAACAAAATGTTGGTTTCTGATCCAAGATGCTTATAGTCCAAAGGAAGTCAGGGAGGAGTTTTGAGAACCTGGCTTCTAGTTTGCGTTTGCTTTTTCCCCAAGTGTACCCTGTACTTTTCTGATGGTGTGGCTTTGTTTTTGCTGATTATGTTTAAAGTTGAAATGCCTGTTCTCTTCACCATCTGTCAATAGCCTACCCAAAGTTTCAGGGGCCCATTTACATGTCACCTAGTCTGTCAGCTTTCCCATGTCTCACACTCCCCTGCAGCCTTTGGTTTACTCTGATTATACTACCAAAGTCTACTGTGTGGTATCTGTGAGATAAAGTTTGAACCTGCTTCTTTATTCATCAAATTATCTCTCCAAGCCTTTATAGGAATACCCTCTTCTCCCCCCCAACCCCCCCAGAAAAAGGTCTGGAGACATAGAAAATGTTATTTAAATAATACTAGTTATATTCTCAATTATGTCAAATCTATCTTCCTTCGATCTCCAGACAACTTTGCAAGCAAATGCCTCCAAGTTTAAAATCATAAATGCAATGACCAGTCTGGAACATTTTTAAATAAATGAAAAGGTTTCCCTCTTTTGAGGTTCTCTGAACAGCCTTAATATAGTTTCCTCTCCAAAGTGTTGGACCACGCTGGGGTTGTCTTTCAAGTTTGCACCTCCCTTTTCTCATCTGTAAAATGAAAATGCTACCTGCCTTATGTCTTTTACGAGGTTACATGAGAAGATGCTTATGAAAAAGGCCAAAGCAGAATGGAAATACAAAATATTGTTCTCATTAACTATACAAGGATTTACTCTGTGTCCATACTGTAGCACTTGAGTATGCGGACTTTGGCTAACCCCTTCGCAGCTGCATTAAAGAGGCTTCTCTATGAGCTGCCTGACAGGGGAAGCCAAGAGGCTGATTACAGCTCAGGGCCCTGTCACAGCCATCAAAAGTTACCAAAGGGATACTGGGACTTCAAATTCATTTCCAATTGTGCAGGAGGAAAGTCACGGCCTCAGCCACCTGCTTCCTGTTTCCACTATGACTCACACCTTTCAGGTCCACTTGGATAGAAGTTCAGATGAGCTCTGCCTAGGCCCACTGCCCAAGGATCTCAATGGGACTAAAGCACAGGTAGCTATGTGAAAAAAAGGAGCAAGGAGCTGAGACCTGAGCCCCCCAGGAATTGAGACAAGGTCACAAAAATACATTTTAGCATATTAAAAATTCATTCACCCTTCATTGTTGCTGGTGGGACATACATTAAATTCCTGCTACAAAAGCATAATCCCAATTTAATCACAAGGAAACACTGGAGAGAAGCCTACCAAGTAACTAGCCAGTACTCTTTGTTTCTACAATATACTGTCCTGAATTATTTTTTTAAAAAGGAAGACTCAAGAAAGAATTTTTCTATATTAAAGAAGACTAGAGAGACATGACAACTGAAGACAATGTGTAATTTTGGATTGGATCATTGATCAGAAGTATGTTAATGGGGCAATTGATGAAATTGAACTTCAAGCTGTAGAGCATTCTGTCACTGAAAATTTCCTGACACTGATAATAGTACTATGGCTAGGAGGGAAATGTTTTTATTCTTAAAAAATACACACAGAATGATCTAGGGGACAAAGGGCAACTTAATCTCAAACAGTTCAAAAAAATAGTAAAGTGTGTTTGTGTGTATATGTTCAGAGAGAGAAGAAAAACAATAACATGAATGGGGCACAATATACACAACTGGTGGATCTTTGTAAAGATTCACTTTGTAAATAGTATACAGAAGTTATATTTTTCTGGCAACTCTTCTGTAAATTTGATATGATATTTAAGTAGAAGATGAAAATAATTAGTGAGAATTATACCAAATCTAAATGTTGTTTTTCAGTTTTCTGTTGAAAATAACATAATTTATTACTTGATGTTTATTCACTCAACTGTCTTAAAGAGACTAATTTAAACAATAGAATTATACATTTAAAACTCCACAGTTAAGAAAACAGTGAGACTCAGACAATGCTGCCACCTGCAAGCTTGTTCTAATCCTTCAGTGATTAGATTACTTTTCAGAACTGAGTCCAAAGCAGGGGGAACCCTCCCCCCCGAACATGCACATGCACACACACACACACACACACACACACACACACAAACACAATCTGCAAATCCAACCAGAAGAAATGGTTTAAAAATGCTAGCACTCACCTCAATGACCTTATGCATGATGAGTCCTCAGTCTAAATGACCTGGACATTTCAATTAAAAAGCTGACTCAAGTGTGCAGACCCAATGCATAAGGGTGCCCCCAGCCCTTTGGAGAAGGTACTGATGAAGGTGCTGGATAGGTCACATATCTCAGAAGAGAAGCAGGAGTGGAAATGCAATGGCAAAGATACAGTAAGAAGCTATGCAGTCTAGGAGGCTCTGTGCCATTGTGAAATAATAGAGGCAGGTAACTTTACATCTCGGAATATCCACATGAACAAGGTTTGCCACTGAGAAGAATAAGCAAAAGTTGACTGCAACAGCAATTCATCCATCTCACATTCTCTGAGTAATGGTGGCTGCACAGACAGTTTAGCATTTCTTCCTTTGGGGAAATCAAATAGCTCAGAAAGATAATCAGAAGGTTCTGATCAGTCAATACTGGATGTCACGGAGGTCATTAAAAGAATAATTATTAGAAATGAAGGGGCAATAGTCAGATTAGCCAGGAAATTAAAATTCTGAGATAGGGAAAAGGAAATGTAAATGACTGTTGGGCAACAATGAGCTGTTAAATATTTAACAACTGATTTTCTGGGGGGGGAAAACATCTTGATTGTAGTAGTTGCTGATTTCCCTGTGATGTTCCCACCATGGCCATTTCTATTTACCAGTGATGTCACTGAACACAGAACTTGGGGAGCTTCCATGAACTAGTGTAAACTGGCTCTAGCATACCACTGGCAGTGACCTGGATGCCAGCTCTATGTCTACCACTACCTATCTATGTTACCCTAGCATGTACCTTAACCTTTCTGTGTCTCAATTTTCTCATCTATAAAGTGTCAATCATACAAGATCCAGTCCAGCTCTGATGATCTATGGTTCTATTTACTGTAGTTGGCCATATGGTTGACTTTTTGCCTTTGTTTTCATATCAAGTCTTGTGAGCAAGGATAAGAGAATCCTAGAGAAAGCTGCCCCTAGAATCTGCTAATAAGAGAGCAGAAACAACATCCACATGGCCTCACAGTTCAAGGCAGTGACCATGCGAGATTTTCTATGCAAAAGAAACTTCTGTGTTAGAGTCTGTTTGGAAATTGGTGCTACATAATGTATACACTTCAGTTATTTTAATGGGATATTTATTTGGGATGACTTTGAGATATAATGAAATCCAGGGCCAGTGTATATACACCATTTCTTCCTTCACTGAGCCAGAATCTGACTGGTAATGAAGAATACAGAGTGAAACAAGTGGCTATGGATTTTCTGATGTCCAGCCAATCTAAAGAAAGTAGTGCTAACATTTTGCTATTCATATATTTATGTCACTTCCATTGACATGGAGACATGAGTTGCTCTCAACATCCTTTTTGGTTTGCTGCTGAATTGGGGAGACAAGTACTTAACCCATCCCTTAAGCCTTTGTTCAGTGACACCATTAGCCCAGAATGGGTGTTTGGGGCCTCTGTACCTCTTTCCTTTGTTTAAATATAACTGGAAGTAAATAAACCAGTGGTCAGAGGAATAAATACATGACTTGAAGATTGGCTCCTGCTAGGATTCCCAGGACTTCAAGCTAGTAGGCCAGATGAAGGAGAAGTCTGGCCTTCATGTGCTATTGAAATAGATGGAAAAGGGCCAGGCACGCTGGCTCGTTCCTGTAAGCTTCAGCCTATGAAGCGGCTGGGGCTGGGGATCGCGGTTCGAGTCCCACCTGGGGCCTGTAGCGAGACCTAGTTCCAAAAAAAATAGATGGGTGTGGTGGCGCATGCCTGTCATCCCAGCTACCTGGGAAGCTGAGGCTGGGGATTGCTTGAGTCTGTGGTACCCCGGGCAACGAGAGCCTGTCGTTCCACGGGCAAAAATAGCGAGACCTAGTCTCAAAAAAAAAAAAAAAAAAAAAAGAAATAGATGGAAGAGAAAACCCTCACCCAGCAATTAAAAATATCCAAATGCAAAGGGGTTTAGTAAGGTATAAGAGACATAATACCTTGTGCTTCCGGAGGCTGCCAGGACTGGTGGGTGTAGAGATTGGAGACTGCTTAGACTTGGGGGTAGAGAGCTGGCTGCTGGAGGTTCCATTTGCTAGCCCAAGGCAAGAGAAAAGGAACGGATAAAAATCAACAGTATACAAAGGAACAAGTCATCCTTCCCCCCCAAAGACACTATGAACACTCAAACAAGGTACACAGACAACCAAGTGATTTGATGGGTAGCACAAGGGTGAAAAGAAACACATTCCTCAGAAAGACAAGAACTGCAATCCTCATTTAATTAGATCCTGGTGCTATGCAAAGCATAATCCTCCCACCCTACCCCCCTCCCCAGTGCTTCCAATTACAGGCTCTGTTTCTTTTCAAATCTTGCTTCATATTCCTTCACCAGTTTGACCCTAACATCATCTCTGTGAGCTAGTCTGGAAATGTATTATTTTGTTTTCATTCTGTAAGTGAGAAAAGTGAGGCACAAAGAGGTTCTGCGGCCTACTTTGGGAGGGAGGATGTGTGGGTGATGCTGACCAGGGGTATCTCCTTTGGTGGCAGATGATGTGACAGGTGCAGGACAGCCCTGTTATCCATCTCGCCCCCTTCTCCTGATTAATCCTCCTCCTCCTCCTCTTTTCCCTACCTCATCCCTGGGTGAGAATAGCAGAGCAAGAGAGAAAGATGATTATTCAGAAGAATTAAAGAGAACATGGAGGAGGAATAGAGAAGGAAATAGAAAATAAAAGTTCGACCAGCAAATGGGCCAAGAGGGGTGGGGAGGGAGGGTGAGAGGTGATCAGAAATGGAGGCGAGGGGAGTAGAAGTATGAGAAGTAGGTGTAGAAGAATGAGAAAGTTTAAAATAGGGAGGAAAAAAAACACAGAAAAGGGCAGACAATGGTGAGTAATGTCATTCTCACTCCCATTTGTCTCTAGTCAAGAAAATAACATGGTTTAGTATTTAACATCTTCACATTATACTGTGTTTTTGGACTATTTAATATTCCCTTATTAGTAATTCTCTCAATATCCAATCACATAAAGAGAAGTGTAGTACATTGAAATGAAGTAACCAAGCACATTTGAAAGTGGATGTTCAGATATCTCAGGTTAAAGTTAGCTTTTTTAAAAACCTGAGGATGTTCACTGTTTATTGGAGATTCTGAAAAATGCTTAAAAAATAAGTATCCCAAGGGTGCATAAGGGAGAGTGGAGGGGGGAGAGGAGAGATAAGAGAGTTATATTTAAGCCAGAAGATGACCTGAACATGTTACTTTCATCCCCACAGGTAAAGGGGAATCTGTTGTTTCATGAATATTTCCTGGACATGTACTTCCTCTGCACCACTTACAGTCATGATTCCCTAAGTTCTGGAAACTACATATCAACTGCAGAGATGAAGCAGTTATCAGTGTAGTGGTTGCTGAGGTCATTCAAATGAAGGTGCGCTGAATAATGGGCAGCCAGCCAGGCATCCACTGGCTGGTTCTACCTGTGTATTTACTCAACTCTTATCAGCTCATTGAGGGACCTTTATCCCTGTTGGGGATCCCAGCAATTCATGCATTCATTTTACCAGTAGTTAGGGAGTACTTTATCTGAGCCAGGCATAATATTAGACATTGAGGTTTCAGAGATGAATAAGACACTTCCTATGCAGGAGGCAGCAATACAGTGATACAGCAGGTTATGTATTACAAAACAGAGCTATCACGGCATATATTGGAACCCAGACAAGCACTGAAATTGGGAGACTGTGGCGAGGCAAACAAGAGGAAGCAACTCCTCAAAAATTCTTGAAAGATGATTTTAGAATGGCAAATCTATATAGACAGTATGATCAATGGCTGGCAGGAACTGGCCTGTTGGGGGTGAGGGGATGAGCTGGGAGGGAAAAGTTAGGGGCAATTGGAGAGTCTGCTAGTAGGTATTGGAGAGTCTGCTAGTAGGTAGTAGTTTCTTTTAGGGGGATAAAAAGATTCTGATATTAAATAGTGGTGATTGTTGCAAAAGTTGTGTGCATTTTATTTTATTTTATTTTTATTTTTTTAATAATATATATTTGTATTGAGTAAGTTTTGTTTATATTTGCCTTTTGGGTGTTCCTCCCCCCTCCCCCAACCCACCCCCTGTTCTCTCCAACTCTTCTTTCACTGCCATTTATTGTTTAATTTTTAGTCCCTTGGGTTCTTCCTCTTCTTTCCTGGAGCAATGTCCTTCTGTCCAGTGTGGACGTAGTTTTCCTGGGACACAGTGGCCTGTGCTTAGTTTTCCAAGTGTCTTTTTGCTGCTGGCCACCAGTTCACACATGATTGTGTTCTTTAAGTGCCTCCTTCTTTCTGGTCAGCTGCTACCGCCCATCTTCTGTCATATTTTGCTCCTTCTTTGTTTCGTAGTTCTGGTTGCTGGCACTGGGAGCGTTTCCCCTGGCCAAAGTTTGTGCACCATTTTTTTTTTTTATCAAGATAGGCCCAGGCAGATGGTTGGTCCGGTTCATGATGGGGCCACTGCCCGTCTCTGTGGCTTTCCTCATCCCCTGAAGTGGGAGGGTCCTTTGATCACGCTGAAGGCATCTCTGAATGGGAAATTCCATTCCCATAGTTGTAGATCACAGTGGTAGTATTTCTGAGGTAGTTCGTCTCTATAATGTGTCCCATGGATCTGATATGTTCGTTGCTTTGGAATATTTGTTATTCACCTCTGTATTCGTGTGCATCTGCTGTGGAATTGCTGATTTAATTGCTTCTGGTGGGGGTTGATTGGATTTGCAGAAGACCAGAGAGAATGACCCCTACCACCCACTACTCCCTGCCAGCCCAATTCCCCCCCCCCCACCAGCCCACTCGGCAGGGGAGGGTTCAGTGCCCAGGAGCATGGCTAAACCGTGCATGTAGTTGTGTGCATTTTAAATGATTGAAGTGTTTGTTATATGAATTACACGTCAATCAGGCCTTTAAAAAAGACGAACTGGAGCTAGATAGGAATGCAGAAGTAAAGAGGATTCTAGACTGTAGAACTGCACCAGTAGGTGGGCAGAGACTTGGCGGTGTGGAAGAATACAGTATGTGTGCATAGAGATTCAAATTTTTAGCAGTAAACTTAACATGGGATATGCACATGTTGATTCTCAGATGAACACCTGGAAGTTATGCAATGGTCTGCTGCAATGTTACTTCAGTTGAAAAAAAGAGCAAATATATTAAAATGGCTCAAGCTTATTGTGTCAACTCTAAGTTCTAAGGTAAGATTGGAGACAATGCTAAAGGAAAGACCCTGGAGTTCTTTGTATGGTCTAATCAGAAGTTGTAATGGAAATCCATCAGATTTGCATTTAAAGCTCTTCTGATACTGTGATAAGGCTGAGGTGGGGTGGAACAGGACAAGGGGAGAAACTGGGAGCTTGGTTAGACAACAATGCTTTAGTTCAGGTAAGAGGGGATAAGAGCTTAAATTAATGCAATGGGGAGAGAAAGGACAGGAACAGGGTGGTCAGTTGACAGCAGAGACCAGACAAGTTCAGAGTAGTTATATGCATATGTCATGGAAGCCACCCCAAGAAGAGGATGACATAGGACAATCTATACAGGGACTTGTGAGGCTTTGCCAGGACACCCCACTTCCTGGTGAATAAAGAAGGTACTTTGTAGAAGGCAACAGTTTGTGCAGCCACAATCAAGCAAAACAGTTACTCAGGAGGAAAGGAAAGGAATTCTGAACCACCCATTGGGCCTGAGGGCCTCCCAAGCCGATCTGGTCTCTAGAATTCAAGATAGAGATCTGTCTGAACTGATAAGTCTTCCAAAAAACCCCTGACCTCAGTGATGAAGTCCTACAGATGAAAGCATCTCCAGGCAAATTCCTTCATTTTGTGTCATGTGACTATCTTACCCTTTGACAACAACAGATTCAAGTTTCCCAGTCACACTACAAGGTGTGGATACTATGTTTCCAGAAGGAAACACTTCTTTAATCTACATGCTCATCTAGCAGACAAGAGCACCAGCACGCTGCTTTCGGTGAAACATGGAAAAATGCTGCCCACAAGCATACTCCTCCTCTCACAGGAGTTGCTTTCTACCTACTGGTTATAAATAGGCACATTCTGGGTTTGTAGCAACTTCCATTTCTTTCCTCAATATGGTGCAAAATGGTCTCCCCCCCAAAATATGGGTGGGATACATAAATACATGCTCCATATGTTTCCCTAATACCATCTCTGTACATGTGTAATGTGTTTATATATGTTTCCCTGCCACTCCCTCCATCAGTTAAGCTTAAGCTATCTCTAAATAAAAGACTTTATGTTGTCATCAACTTTCAACAAGCATTTTGGAAATTCATTTTCAACAATTTCACTGCCATTCACTGCATTGTTGGAAAATGGAGACACTTTCCCCAGCTTCCCTGATGGAAGGAAACCCAAAGATGGATGGTGTGAAAATGTAGAGCCTGCACCAGCAAATGTCAATTACTTAGAAGCAGAAGGCACTCCTACATTTACAGACTATATAAAAATGTATTCATATATGCGTTTTTTCTTTGGGTTCTGTGTGAGGGAGCCATTTGATACAGAGTCTGAAGCCAACTCATAAATGTCAAATATACGTGGTAAGAAATAAATGCAAATAGGGTCTGAGTTGCTGCGCAAGGTCTTGGGTTGGCAAACCCTCTCGGAAGGCTGTCACATTTCATTCGAAGAGTGGCTGGAAATCACAACCCTGATGAATAGCCTTCACTTTCCTTTATACTTCTTCATTAAACCTCCCTAGTTCTTGTTTCTAAGCTTCCTTTAGTTATTTACAATTTGGGGGTGGGATGCATTAGGTTCTTTCTCCTTCACTTGTCTCATTTTCTCATTTCTCTCCCCAGAATACAGTAATGTATCACTGTTATCACCTTTTATTTATACATTGTCCAAAACCTTTCATTCCTTTCTTCTCATTACACAATTCAATGTTTCCCTCTACAACAAGGTGTGTCAGGAACTTTTTATTCTCCTGGTCCATCTGACAAAGCTTTTCTATAAAAAAGAATGACCATTACTGTTTATTGAGTGTCTGTGATAGGCCAAAGACACTTCACCCTTTCCCCTTTACTCCCCCATGTTCCCACATCCCCAACCCCACCATATACCATTGGGAGACACAAGCTTGCTCCAGTTACAGGTAGCCACATCAGTATGGAATGCAGATCTTTCTGATTCCACACCTTCTGCCTCTTTCTGTTTTCAGCTTTGCTACATTGGTCTTCTTTTCGATTAGGAGTTGTTTCTGGGCTTCCTTCCCAAGACAACTTTTGGTGGGGAGGGGTACAGAAGGAGTAAAGAGAAAGGAAGAGGAAGAGGATAGAAGCAGATAAAAGCTTACACCCATCTTTTGTGTTTTCATTCTATTTGATATGGTTTAGAGTAAAACTCCTGAGACCTTTCTTTCATTCACTGAACCAACAAAGTATAATGAAAAAATAGCAGACAGAGTAGTCAGCATAGCAGATAACTACTCTCAGGCCAGAGCTCTTAGGGGAGATGCCATTTGTGCCTGTAAGAAATTCTGGACTGATACCCTTCCTCTACATGCTACAATTGCCAAGCTTGGCTCAACACAACCTCGATTCACTGGCTTACCTAATGATTGCACCTGTACTGGCTCCAGTGCTCATCTTTAAATCCTTGACTCTATCAGAATGTGGAGAAGCAAAAATAAAACACATTTATAAGAAGAAATATATATATATATATATTTGATCTTTGTCCCCTTTCTGGCGCACAGCTACTGAAACCCTTGGAATTTCCTAAGTGCTGAAAACCAAAAAGGTATCTTTTGTTATGTTAATGAGGTATCTTGGAAAGGACCCAGGAAAGGGGGCTGGCTGCCAAGAGAATAAAGCATGTGCCTAGAGGATCAGAATCCTATTCCTGAACCTCCTGGTATGGGGGATGGGCTGGAGTTTGAGTCTATCAGCAGTGGCCAATGATTTAATAAATCATGACTATGACATAAAGCCTCTACTAATAAAACCAAAAGGACAGGGTATTTGAAGAGTTTCTGGATTGGTGAACACATGGAGATCTGGGGGAACTGGCATGCCTTGACCGGGTATGAAAGTCCCATGCCCTTGCTCCATACCTTGCCTTGGGCAACTCTTCCATCTCTCTGTTCCCCACCTATGTCCTTTTACTATAAATCAGTAATCCATTAAGTAAAATGTTTCTCTAAGTTCTGGGAGACAGTCAAGCCAATCAATTGAAATGGAGGAGGAGGGAACCACTGACTCAGAGCTAGTTGGTGAGAAACTGGACTTGCATCTGGCATCTGAAGTCAAGGAAGGGGGTTCTGGGAACTCCAGCCTCTAGTCACCCAGTCTAGGTGACAACCTGGGCTTGCAACTGGAGTCTGAAGTATGTGTATGTGGCAAACTTGTAAGGCTGAGCCCTTAACCTGTGGAATCTGATGCTACCTCCAGGTATATGTTATCAGGATTGAATTGAATTGTAGGACACACAACAGTCCTGAGAACTGTTTGGTGGTATGGGGGAACCCACCTCCACACATGTTGGAAATCTGGGTCTCAGAATACCCATTCAGTTGTTGTCAGTGAAGTGAATTTTGCTATATCAGCTCTGACTCAAGGAAACGTGAGATTTGGGAAGAGAAATAATAAAAAGGTGAGGGATAAGCCTTCAGTTCTTGAATGGGCTATTTGCTCATGTGTAGTAGAAGTGTCACCAGTGATGTTGTAATCTGTAGCTAACGGTAAAAGTTATCCATGCAGCTGAGAGCTGAACATAACCTCTAAAGAATAGAGGGCTCACTGGATGAATAGGACATGGAATTCGTAAGAAAAGGACAAAATATTTAAGCCTGTGGCTATTGTGGCCATTGTTACTTGTAGCAACTAGTAAAAGAAAGCCTGTGTCAGACCCAATGCTGGACCAACTTGAAATTTCAGTGAATGACTTATAGCCACCAGCCTCAAAGTTACCTTCCAATGGAAAAATACCGCAGCAAAATGAGAAAATATCTCTCAGACCTCTGGTCACCAAAAAGGTAGTCAATGTAGGGGGAAGGGAAGACCAAGGAGTATGAAAACCAGGGCTCTAGAAGACGTTCTATTTTATTCAGTATCATTTGCTTCCTGAAGAACCTTGACTAAAATGAATTGTGAAAGCAATTCACTTGGAAGCTGTATCTTTGATTTTGAACACTGCAGAGTGGAAGAGCCTGTCTGGGAGTTGATACAGGCCCCACAGCTCACTGTGCAACAATCATACATGATTATGCCGGGCACGGTGACTCGTGCCTATAAGCTTCAGCCTATGAAGTGGCCAGGGCTAGGGATCACGGTTTGAGTCCCACCTGGGGCCCTTAGTGAGACCTAGTTCCAGCTGGGCATGGTAGCACATGCCTGTAATCCCAGCAACCTGGGAAGCTGAGGCTGGGGATTGCTTGAGTCTGTGGTACCCCAGGCAACGAGAGCCTGCGGTTCTACGGGCAAAATTAGCGAGACCTAGTCTCAAAAAAAAATCACACATGATTATGTGTGATGGAGAGGGTTATTCCAAGGGAATGGTCAGTGGACTGGATATATGATCTCTTTACCCACAGGAAAGGACATCCTTCATCACGTGTGAATGCGAAGTGGAACACCCCAAGTGAACACCTGACATGCAAGCCACGTGAGACTGACATTATGATGACCTGGTATTCATCTGATGAATAAGCTCAATACCCAGATCATGATAAGTGCCGTGGGTATTTACCAGCAGCATCTCCATAAAATGAGACAGTACCATCCATGCTCCCCACCCTCACTAACATGCAGCTGTTCAATCTAGCTACTGGGAAATAGGGGCAGGAATGAGCAACCGGGTGAAGCTATAAAACAGAAGGCAGATGGGCTCTGAGAGATACACAGAGCAAAGTCAGGTTACTTCTCAGCTTTGGACTTGCACCAGGGACTTGGGGAGCTTGGAGGAGATATATGGAGGAAAATGTGTAGAAACACTTGGAAGAGACACATGAGTAAGAGAGAGACATGTGGGGCAGTTGAAGATAGCAGCCATTATCTGTGGATGTTATCATGATTTGTACTTTGATTTTCTCCTTTTGTTTTGCCATTTTCCTATGGTTACCTCCCAGGTACCTTAGATTTGTACCTTTCAGGCCTCAGTGGCCCCGCTTTGGATTGAACCTATTTGACTGAAAACTTACCCACAAAGTGATAGGTAACTTGGGGTGTTTCATTGCAAAGCTATTGTTGTTTCTTCTCTATGCTCTATGCACACTAATCTTGTTAGAGTTCTTTTACAGGGGCTCTCCTTTGTCTTTGTGTGCACAGATGGCCAGACCCTTTTAGAGCATGCATGTTTGGGGGTCCTGGAGAACCCCTCCGTTGCCACTAATAGTTAAGGAGGTACCTTTCATGACGGTACCTCATATAGTCTAAAATGTTGCACAACCAAATGTCAGTCTGGAAACTTTACTGAATTTTCTTTCTCATTTCCCCCTCATAGGTCTTTTTGGAGCTATAATAAAGGCTCAAGCTGAATTAACCAGAGAATGGGAAGAGACTTAGGGGAGAGTCGAGGAACTCTTTCCAACAAAGTGAATGTTTTAAAATGGCTACTGAGAGTGAAGGCAAATACCGAAAGACCCCTTTTCAGGGTTGGAAGGTGACTGGAATCAACAAGAAACTATCCCTTGTGCTTGCTTGAGATGGGTGCATGGAATAAGTGCAAGTGGGGGCACTGCAGCCCTGCACAGATGGATGATATCTAGACACAGTCTTTTTCAATCTCTTGAAGCACAAAATGCCAGTAAGAACTGTTCCATCTATAAGCAAGAGACACAAACTACAGGTGACTCTGTGGAAGTAGGGCCTTGGTCATGGCTGGCAAGTGATACTGGGGTTAGTATTAGTAGCTCCTGGGGGTTGCCAGGCTTCCCAGTCCCGAGAAGAATATACTCTCACCATGAACCGGGCTTTACTTACCCAACGGTAAATGCAAATTCTCAGAAAGCTATAGAAAAACTGAGACAGAAGACACTGCTCAAACTTGGGTAGCTAATCATCCTGTCTTCAGACCATAGAACACACTTTGCAATCCATAGTGTCTAATAATGGGCAGAGAGATCCTCCTCAAAATCCTAGTTTGATACAGAACTTAAAGGAGCAATTGAAACGTTCACTGTCAAAACTGACAGGCAATAAAGGCATGAAGGGCTTGCTTGTAAATCCTCACAAGTGTGTGTTCACACTCACCATGGGTGGGACTCACAGAGTGGCCCCATTGATTTATTTCTGTGCTTTTCTGGAAATCCTGAGGAAGAAGGGCTGTGAAAGATACTAGGAATCTTTCTTTCTGTGTATCATTTTGATTTTTTTCACATTTGATGGGGTGGTAGTGGGGAGTCATAGGACCAGGACTGTGATGTTGTGAATTCTAAGAAATGTATATTTGGCCTTCATTCACAGTTCCTGGCTCACAGTTCCCAAAACCCTTGGAATAAAAAGGGAAATAAAGGTGTCTTCTGTTTTCTTAATGATGTGACCTTTGGGAAGTAATTTAATCAATCCAACTATGTAATGAAGCCTCCTCAAAACACAAAGGACTAGGTTTGAAGAGCTTCTAGGCTGGTGAATCCATGGAAATTTGAGGAAAGCAGTGTGCTGGGAGAGGAAAGTTCTACATGCTTCCCCTATTCATCTCATCATCTGGAGATTTCAAGTTAAATCTATCAAAAATTCATAACCAAGTAAACAGAATGTTTCTCAAAGTTCTGTGACTAAATCAAATTAACTGAACTGAAGGAGGTGGTTGAGGTAAACTAATTAATAACCAGTCAGTCAGTTGCAGCCTGTGGTTGCAATTAGAATTTGAAGATTATGAGTCTGTGTGTATCTCTGTGTGTATGTGTGTAAGAAAAGAGAGATCTTGTATGACTAGGCCGTTTACCTGTGTATCAAAGGCTATCTCTGGGTAGATAATGTTAGATGTGAGGATGTCCCAGCTGATGTCCTTAAAAATTGCTTGGGGGTTGGGGGAACCTCTCTCCACATATTTTGGAAATTAGGATCCAAGAACACCCACTTAGAATGGAACAGGGCACAGGATGATTCCGAGCAATATGGCTATGCAGATAAGTAAATTTAACAAGGAATTAAATATATAGGAAAGGGGAAAATGGTTTCATAGGTGTGATGAATAAAGTGGAAGGGAATCAGTTCCCAAAGAACAGGGAGAGTCCAGTTTTTGGCATGGTTGTAGCACAGAGTATGGTCATGCACCAAACAGCGTCAATACTGACTTCCCAGACTGTGGAATCTCTTGCCTGGATCAGCCACTGGGAATCAGGTTGCAGCTGATTCCCAGGTGAGTCAGGTGAATGAAAGTAGTAGTCAGATGTGGATATGAAAGAATTGTCTGGGCTATGAGTTAGACAATTCACCTATATATACGGATTCGAGTTTACCTGGCCAGAATTACAAGGTAAGGAAAAGACCAACTTGCCCATCTTTTCCACCCAGCCTTTGACTAGAGACCAAATTGACTTAATCTGCATTCACTGAGCCTTCCCATTCTAATCCCAACACTAGAACCCAACTCAGAATCAAGACTCTTGGTTTGGGTTTGGTGTCTATTTTGCAATATTGCTTGTTGAAAATAACTCCAGACAACCAAAATTGTCAGAATAATTTCAGAGACATCTTAGTAATGGTGGCTGTATTTCTACAAATGTTGTCAAAGCCTTTTATCACATATGAACTCAGATGGTTCTCCTGATAAGCCCAAGAGTTGCTGACCAGGGAATACTGGTCTCTTAATCCCAGGACACAGAGACTTAGAAAGTATGACTTTTTTAAATGGTGCAAACTACATTTCCTCAAGGGATGGTGGTTTTGGGTCTTTGTTCACAGATTCATCACAAAATTCCCTTAAGATTACCATATCCTTTAGCTGCTACTGTGACCTATTGTGACCTTTTGCCTAATGCTTTGCAGAGAAAAACCTCCATACACAATTCAACTACTTTCTCATTTTTTTCTCTTACCAAGATGCTATAAGTTCCCCTTCATCCCAGTTGAAAGACACCCCATTTCCTCCTTACATATACCCAGAGTTTTTCTGGAACATCACCCAAGTGGAACCAAAGTGGTTTCAATTTACTTCAGAACAAGGCCAAGAAGCAGACCTTGTAGTTTTCACTCACTCATTTCAAAGAGTGGTGTCTGAATCAATTTGTCTAATTGTTTCTAATTAGTGGAAAAACCTATTTTTTTGCCTTTACTTAGACCCCTCTGAAGCAAGAAGTGAGTCCAGAAAGAGTTGTTCACTGATTTGATCGTAGGTCTGGTTCTCAGGTCAAACCCAATCATAGCTCGTGAGACACTGTAACTTTATGATGGAACTGGGATTTTAAATCTATTCCCTGCAGAGCCTTGGACAGCATGCAGTTGTGAATGCTTTACATAAGGGGAATAAGAGTCTCTCTCTTTGTATTGCAGAACAAATATGTATATCATATCCTGCACATTTTCCCTCAAGAACAGTTTCCCTCAAGAAGAGGACATCTGTAAGAGAACTGGTCAAAACACCAGTTTTCTAGAGCTCGGTAATGCTGTCACCATTTATTTTCTACCAAAGATGGTTCTGCTGAGAATATGTTTGTAAAGGAGCAAGAGTGTTGTCAATGCTCACTATGGGGCTGGAATTTTTATGGGGCTGGAACTAACTGCCTAACAAACTGTACTGCTTCTCATTTGAGCAAAGGGCACATGTGATGGAACCAGCTAAGATTTTAAATTCTGGCCTAGAGTAAGAAAGGCCTGTATGAAAAAAACAAGCAACAACAAGTGCTGGCGTGGGTGTGGAGAGAAAGAACACTTTTATACTGCTGGTGGGAATGTGAACTGGCCCATCCACTATGAAAAGCTGTGTGGAGACCCTCAACTACTGAAAATGGAACTACCATTTGATCCAGCAATTCCACTTCTGGGAATCTACCCAAAGGATACAAAAACACTAATTCAAAAGGACAACTGTACTCGGATGTTTATTGCAGTACTATTTACAATAGCCAGGCCATGGAAACAACCTAAGTGTCCCAAAACAGACAAATGAATCAGAAAGCAGTATATGGCCGGACATGGTGGCGCATGCCTGTAAGCTGCAGCTTAGGAAGCCATGGCCAGGGCCAGAGATCGTGGTTCGAGTCCTGCCAGGAGCACGTAGTGAGACCTAGTTCCAAAAAAATATAGCTGGGCATGGTGGCGCATGCCTGTTATCCCAGCTACCTGGGAAGCTGAGGCTGGGGATTGCTTGAGTCTGTGGTACCCAGGGCAATGCGAGCCTGCGGTTCCACAGGCAAAAATAGCGAGACCTAGTCTCAAAAAAAAAAAAACAAAGTTGTATATGTACACAATGGAATATTATTCATCAATCAAAAAAGACAAATTTAACGCATTGGTGATAAAATTGATGGACCTAGAAGGAACCAAACTAGCGGAAATAAGTCAGAAAGATAGAGAGAAATACCGAATGATCTCACCTATATGCAGGATATAGGGAAAACAAAGAAACAGAAGGACAAGGAAAAGTTAAAACTGTCAGCACAACTGAAACACAGAGCAAGGGAAGGGGAGGGGTATAACATCAGGGGAGAGATGGGCACAAGACTTTAAGATGATGGTTCAAGGGTGTCAAAGTGCTAAGAGACCCTTGGGGTTTACAACAATGTAAAATATATGTGTATTAATAAAAAAGAAAGAGAAATAAATGAATAAATTCTGCCTTAGCCATTTCCTAGATGTGTGACCTTGGACATAATGTAACCTCTGTGACTCTGAGTCTCTGTGAGTCTCAGTATCCCCGCAAGTAACATTTGAATGTAATAATTCCTGTTTTATTCATTGCTGTTTTGAGGATGACAATGATAGGCTGTATATAGCACATGCAGCCAAGTGCCTAATACGTACAAAGGGCTCAATAAATGGCACCTGATATTATTGTCACCACTCCTAGACATGGAAGGACTGAGTCACATACAATATAGGGACACTGAGTTGAGAAGTCCCCTCCACAATCAATCACTCCATGCTGAGGGTTCTTTTTTTTTTTTTTTTGAGACTAGGTCTTGCTATATTGCCCGGGGTGGTCCCAATCCTGCGAATTCAAGCAATTCCCAGCCTCAGCTTCCCAGGTATCTGGGATTAGAGGTGCGTCCCATCGCAACCAGCTGGTTTTTCAAGACCAGGTCTCGCTATGTTGCCTGGAGTAGTCTTGAACCCACAAACTCAAGCAATCCCAGGCCTTTTACCTTCCAGTGCTTGAACTACAGGCATGCACCACCACACCTGGCTTGAGGGTTCATTCTTTACTCGCATGTCAGGCAACAAAGGACTGGAATATTCCCTAGTGAAGCCCAGTATTTGGGGGTTTTGCATTTCATTTTATTTTGCATATTTATTTACTCCCACAAATACAGCCCTTAGCCCTTTGCTCTGCTCTCTTTTTATTCTCTCAGAGTTACCATGGGGGTAAGGGGGGACTTCAGAAAATGCACTGTGGGACTATTGAAAGTTTGGGGGCAGGAGAGTGACACAATAGAATGATCTTTTAGGACCAGAAACATATTAGCATCATAACAGACGCATAAGGGGATAGAGATATGAAGCAGAGACACAACTGGAGTGTATGGAGTTAACTTAAATATAGGCAATAAGGGAAAAGAAGGGTCTTCTGTGTGATTAAAGTGGAGATATTTCAACGGCTCAATAAAAACTGTACCAGCATATTGTGGACATGAAGGATTAAAGAGCAAGGTGAATTAAATTAAAGGTGGTGGGCGTGGAGAATAGAATAGAGTAGAATAGGATAGACAGGATAGGATAGGGAAAAACAGGACAAGACACAATTTATTCTACTATAGGGAGTTGGGAGGAGGAAATGTTTTTGATTTTTAGACACTGTATGTGGCACATATAAGCAGGATTATAAGCAGGTGTTCATGGGTTTCAGAAAGAAAGTTGGGGCTGGACATGTAGACTTAACAGCTTCTTCCCTGTATCCTGATATGTTATCTTCATCACTACCTCTGCTCCTTATTATGCTTTTCACCCTGCCAAAAGTGTCTTTCCTTATTAGTCCAACTATTATATTCCTTCAAGTCCAAATTCTCTAAGAATACAATCCTTAACATCCTAGCCCCTCATGAGCTCCTTTTCCCTTAAGCTGTAATACTTCCAATAGTACTTACTGCACTTAAGTGCTATTCATTTAGCATTTTAACAAACCACTATCAATAAATCTTATTTACCCCCACAGTACAGTAGTTAAATTGTGGACTACAGAGCCAAATTGTCTGGATTAAATCTCAGCTCAAACACTTACTAGGTTCATGAGCTTGTGCAAGTCACTTTCTGTTTTTACACCCTCACTTTTTCATCTGTAAAATGGGAATGATAGTACCGACTTTATAAGGTTGTTGCAAAGTTTAATTAAGAAATATAAAGTAACTAGAACCAATGCCTGGCACATAATGATAACATAAATAAATATTTGGCTAAATTTATATGCATTCTGGTTGCACAAATAAATCATAAGCTTTTTAGGGACAGGGAACTTGTCTTATTCCTTTTCCTCATGGTAGCTACCATGCCTAAATTAATCTACCCAAATTTTGAAGATTCAATTTTACTAAAACACAAGTCCTGGGCTGTGGTAGGTTGCTAAGATTCCTATTGCAGGCAGATGGGCCAACACCACACCATCCCACAACCTGGCCACCATTAAAATGTTTGGTACAACTATTTCCTAAGCAGTTCTCCAATGACAATAGAAAAGTTGCCTTAGACACACTACAGTACTTCTTAGACATAAACTAGGGTTTCAGAAAGAATCAGAGTTGGGGGAGAGTCAAGGGATGTTTTCCCCTTCCTTCGCTTTGTCAAGGGCACCACGTTCCCTGGCATCTACAGTAGGAGAGCTGATGGAATGTGTAGGAATGGACACTGGAAGCAAAGGTGTCCAATTTCTCATGACTGTGCTCTATTCAGCACAAAAGGAATGACACACATACCACCCCAACCCCAACCTCCCTACATCAATGCCTGAATGGGGCAAAAGCAGAAAGTAGCAGAGAAACAGGAAGCAAGGCCTTTCTATTCAACAGTCTGGGATTCCCACAACATCCTCAAGGACACTGCAAGGAATTTCTGTTTAGAAGTCAACAGAGCTAGGCTCTGGTTCTTGACATTCAATCCTTGTGTGACATTGGGAAGATCGCAAGATAATAAACCTCTGTATTTTAGCTTCCTAATGTAAAACTATATTGGACTTAGCTCACTCAGCATAATCCCTTCAAATTATATCCATGTTGTCATGAATAGCAAGGTTTCATCTTTTTAATAGCTTAATAGCATTCCTCTGTGTGTATGTGTGAGAGTGAGAGAGAAAGAAAGAGAGAGAGATCTTCTATAGCTATTCATCTGTAGAGGGTAGACTGGTGGTAATCAGAAGGAAAGGGGGTTGGAAATAGATGAAATAGATTAAGGTATCCATTCTATAGCAGTTGATGGAAACTATACTTAGTGATAGTCATGAAGAGTTATATACAGATGTTGAATAATAATGCTGTATACCTTACATAATCTTATAATCCAAAGTCATTTTAATAATTTTAAAACTGAATAATTATCCTTTCTTAATTCATCATGCTATTGTTGAGTAGCCAAATTGCAAAGTATTTCATTTATGTAAAAAGACTATTATCTTGATATCTCTCTTAGATTGAGAAGGAAAATATTGTTAATGTGTAGCCACTAGTCATATGTGGCTATTGATTGAGTATTTAAAGTGTGGCTATTCAGAAATGAGATGTACAATTAAGTATAAAATACAACCCACTTTCAAAGAATGTAAAATATCTCACTAATAATCTCATATTTGATTACATGGTAAAATCATAATATTTACAATACTTTGTGTATATTGAGTAAAATAAAAAATATCAAAACTAATTCAAGCTGCTTCCTGTGTCCAATAGAATATTTAAAATTATATATAAATCTTGCATTTGTGGATCACAATATATTTCTATTGAACAGAGCTGACGGTTACATTCAACATGGTCAGAGCAGCCAGGTCCCATCATCTTAGGCAACCCAAAGTAGCCCACTCCATTCAGAAGAAGACTGTGGGATACAACTCTCCCATGGACAGATATGCACACACACACACACACACACACAGAGTTCTATATCCTTTGACCTCCCCTTTCAAAGGCTGTATATTGTGGAACAGAAGTTATTCTATCTTAGGATTTTAGGGATAGGAAAAGGTTGACTTTTAGGAGTAGGTACACATAGGTTAAGGAAAGAAGCATGGGGCACATTGGCTTGCTAAAACAATGACTTGTTGTTGGAGAATAACAAACTAATTATCACATTACCATACTCAGCCTTCTAGGGTGAGTAATTAGCTCTCTTGGAGGCTTCTTTTTAAGAAAATTAAGAAAAATTTCCCCCCCTAGCAATTATCTACTTCAACCTTTTAACTCACCTCAACTCCATTCTATTGAGGGGAGCTATATAAAGGGGAAAATTACATGGCTTTATGTAATGGTTAATAAACTAAACATATCTACCTTTAGTTCTAATGCCAGGTTTACTTTTGCCCATCAAGATGGCAAGACCTGGATTCATCAAAATAGGGAACTACATAAACTTTCTTTGAACATCCCATTGGAGCAGTCTGGGCTCAGATTTTATCTGCTTACTGTAGTCCCTGGATCTACTCTAAAGACAGACAATGCTCATAAGACCTGGATTCCAGGAGTCCATCAGTTCTGTGCAGTGAGAATGAGCTCCTTGTAGCAATACTACATGGAGCACCAAAGTACTCCTTAGTTTAAAGTTTGAAGTAGAAACAGGATGGGACCAGTTAAGAACTAAAGGGTAGGAATCAAATTATGGCACAAATTTTAGAACAAATACCATACATTTATTAAGCCTCATGTGAAATAGAACAAAGATAACAACTGAACCATAACTGTGTCATATCTACATATAATATATATATATATATATTTAATATTATGAAAATTGTTTAAATTTGCATCAAACCGATATATTTTTAATGAACCAGAATATCAAAAAATTCCTTTAACTGAACCTGAACTGAGCCAATGTTTCCTTTGGGTTGAATCCTTGAGGATTCATTTTAGACTTTCCTTTGCCTTCAAAAAAGGTAGTCAAAATTCACTGGAAGTATCCTATCTTCCCCAACCCTTAGTTACTCAGACTGAATGAAGCAATGTGAATCTATCACAAGTCCCAGATCCAAGACAGATTAACACAGGATGGAAACAGAGTGGTACTACCATCTCCTAAAAATAGAACAAAGAATTTCAGTCCCACCCAATGGCATTTTTCTTTGATCAGAAGTATATTAACCTCCATAAGTCCTCTACTAATAGCTCAGAAAAAGCTTGTCATTTTATAAAATAGTTCTTCTTAATGTCTGTAAGGAGAAATTGATGCTAATGAAAAAATACGCATTGTCTCTGTTATATCCTCTTGTTACCTGATTCTGATTCTGTGGAAGCTATTGTACAGTTCTGTAAATTGAAAATGACTGATAACAATGGAAGATTATTTTTATCTATAGACACACCAATTCTGTCTTATTCAAAATGGTAATGAAGTCTTAGAAAAGAAACTTAACTCAAGACACAAAAGTGATGTAGCTAGGCCTTGTAAGGCTACACATCAATCTGATACCTGACATTCCTCCTTCAAACTGGTTACTCTGCTTATCTTGTGTGTGTGTGTGTGTGTGTGTGTGTGTGTGTGTGTGTGAATACAACCTCATGCCTTCTCACTAGCAAGAGAATTCTGAAGGAGCAAGAGCAAATCTTTCCTGCCTAAGCTTGGATTGAAACTACTGTGATTCCTTTCAATTTGACAAAAATTCATCTATATCCTAATGCATTTGTGCTATGTTTGTACCATCTTTAAAAAAAACTGAGGTTCATATTCTGTGGAAGTGAAATTCTGTAGGTAGCATATTGGAGGTCAATGCTTTGGCATATGTTTAAACCATGTTAAATTACTGGTGGTTGTGTTGATGTGTGCTGGGTAACCAACTTGGATACAGTCTGCAAAGAGAATCTACTTCAAATTGCTGCCATCTCAGCATTTTTAACTAATGGGTTATGTGCTGTTTTAAAAATAGGTCCACAAATTCTTTGATACTCCACCCTTCAATATGTGGAGACTAATTCCCCTCCTCTTGAATGTGGGCTGGGCTGACTTAGTAACTGCTTCTAATGAATAGACTAAAATAGAAGTGACAGTGTGGGGCTTTGGAGAGTAGATCATGAAAAGCATTGGATCTTTTTCCTTGTTCACTCTTTGGGAGGATTCTCCCAGTCCTCACAGCCATTTGGAAATGGGTCCCATAATGCTATTTGAGTCTTCAGATGCCTATAGCCCCTAGCAATATTTTACCTGCAACTGAGCCTGAAAGTATCACGCACTTTAGGTATTCTAGAATTCTTAGCCTATAGAAATTGCAAGATAATACATTTTTGGGTTTTTTTTTCAACCGTCAAAATTTGGGGTAATTTGTTTTTGCAAAGCAATGGGTTTTGCAAGGTCTTGCTTAGAATCTGTGAATCTTTACTGACAATTTCATTTTCAATCCAAGTGCCAATACCTAGGTCTTTGGAGTTTCAGCAGTATTAGGTTTAGTTTCTTGTGCTCTTCTATATACTTAAGCATAATGTCAGCAAACACATGTATGGCTACCCTTTTAGCATTACCTAAATGTTTCCTGATTCTTAGGAACATGGGAAAATCGGTACTTTTTTCTTTATTTTCATTAACAAATATTATTTTAACATCTACTAGGACCCAGGCTCTGTATTTGGTACTGAAGATTCAAAAATGAAGATACACTTTATCCTTGCAAGGCTCAGTATTTAGGACAGTAGACAGGTAAACACACTTTACAAGACAGTGTGGCAATATAACTACAGAGATATCAATACATGCTATGATACTGTAGAGAATGAAATTATTGCATCTATGTGTGGCCTTGAAGGATGAATAGGGGTTTGCAAGCAAAGAAGAGTGGTGAGTCAAAGGAATAGCAAGGTCCAGGTACAGGGAACAGGGTGTGCAAACACATAGAGGTGTGAAATCCTGAGCTGCTTTCTCATTGTTCTGTTCCTTCTGGCTAAAATTAAAGGCATGATGTGTTATACAATTGCTAATTGTGTGATACAAGCAGGACAGGCTGGGTTCTTTTTCTTTTCTTTTCTTTTTCCTTTTTTTGTTTTTGTTTTTTTTGTTTTTTTGTTTTTTTTTTTGGTTCATAATCATTTCAAAACCAATAAATTTTTCAAGCTGCCTCAAACTAAAGGGGACGAGCTTGTGCTCTGTGCTTCCAGGTTCTTAGGCAAGAATTTCCGTGGTGAACCCTGGGTTTTGGGAGGTCAAATGTGTAAGTTTTCTTGACCATATTATTTTCTTAACACGAAATACTAAAATTGTCTGTGTCTGAGTCAAGCAAGCTTCCAAATTTAGACATGAGTGACCTTTGGCCTTTTTGAACAGAGCTAAGCAGACAGCAGTCACTCAACCCTTGCACTGTAGTATAAACCAACACACTGTTGCCTTCATCAATAAGATCATGCTAGGAATGAGTCGGCTAAGGGAAATGCTGGCTTGAAGCATAGTTACTAACATTTGGCATGAACTCCTTTCTTGCAATAGCTGATTGTTCATGGGTTGGCAGTGATCCGAAGACTGTTTTATAGATCATTCCCTATCTACTAAACAAAATTCTATGTGACAAGTCTCTATGTTTTCTCTCAGAGTCTGGCTTATCCTTTTTCCCATTGAGAATGATGAAATTCTTCTTGCTTCCCTTTTGTATGGAGTTCAAAGTCAATCTGGATGCTCAAGTGCTTCAACTATGATGATACTTTTTACATGCTTGTTTCTGATTCTGATTTCAAATTTATGTTTGACTTACTTGATTATTTCCCTGTCTGTACTTTTGCTGGATAATGTTGACAATAATGACAATGAAGACAATCATGACAATCAACGTTGCAACAAGCATGGCAAAATAGGTCAGATTTCAGGTCTGCATTCACTTGAGTACAATCAGGATTGTGGCTATGTCTCCATGGCACCAAACAAATTTGCCCAGTAAATCAGCTAATTGATAGACATGATGTCACGGAGACACAATGATGTTCATGAGGAACTCATTCTTCTGCATGCAGAGTGCATTGGCCTCCATAAATACAGTCAGCGTGCACAGTTAGGAGAAGAACACTCACCGTCTTGGTCGTTACCTGAGTCAGCTGGAGACTTGCTTCGGCGCATGGGCCCAGGGCTCTTAGCTGAACTCTTCTGAGGTGTTGGAGATGCCTTTGGGCCGGCTGTGGCTGATGGGTTTCCCTTCATGACTCGGCATTCTGGGAGAAAAAGACACAGATGCGTTAGTCGAGGAGAAGGCTTAGTCTGTTACTGGCCTCTGGAAATGGGAATAACCACTATGAGCCAAAGCACCAATGACAGAGGAATACAAGGTGCCCTCATTGTTTGTGCAATAATGAATGGCTCTTGAGAGAGACCTGGGAGAGACTTTCAAAAATTACCTCAGCTAAAGCAAATCTTTAAATTCCTGGGCCAGTGAAACAGAGAAAGGAGTTGGAAAGCAGGTTACGCAGGTAATAGACAACTCAGTTATTTGTGGACAACCTGGGCATGTCTCTGAATAACAGCTGTTGACATCATATTTCATTAATTTCTTTAGAGAAGAGATTGACAGTCAAACAGATAAAACGTACATGAGGAATTTAAAAGAGGGAGAAGGAAAGATATGGTATATATATATACACAATGGAGTATTACTCATCAATTAAAAATGACAAATTTGATGAATTTATGGAAACCTGGATGTACCTAGAAGAAATCATTCTAGCAGAAATGAGCCAGATAGAAAGGGACAGAAACCAAATGGCTTCACTAATATATGGTCAACCAAATGAAACTGTACAAGGGGAGTATGGGGACCAGCTGGAGTGGGTGGGAAAGGGAGGTGGTGGGTGACCCCCCAGGGACTGAAATTATGTAAAATATATATAAAAATTTTTTTTAAAAAAAGAGGGAGAAGGAGCTACCATTTATTATTCATTATATACCACATATTGTAATAAGCAGATTAGGGAAGTCATGTTCATTTTATATGAATACACATTAACACCACCACCATCTTGTATTCGTAGAGTGATTTCCTATTTACAATGCATCTTATCATAACTCTTTATGCTGATTGAATGAATAGACCAGCAGTGACTCTGTCACTTGGAACTTATAAAAGGCTCATGATATAGAGAGGAGAATATGCCAAATGTTCCTGCTATCTGTTCTCATCTCAGAATTGACTCATTCAAAGCTCCCCTCTCATGCAGACTACTCAGTGTAACTACTTGGGTAATTTTGGGCTCTGATTATTCTAACTGCATTAAAAGGCTCTGTAAACTCATTTTGCTGGTGAGAACACAAATCTTAGCCTCTTTCTTAGGACCACAAAGTGCTAAAATAGAGAAAAACACCAGGTTAAGAGTACTCTTTTCTTGGATACCTCTTTGTTTCCTCCCACTTAAAAATATCAGTTATCTAGAAAAGGAAGACTTTTCCAACAATTGAGTTTTTCTGGCTTTATTTGACAAACTTTGGTGATCACTAATCAGAGCTGGAAGTGTAGAAGATACAGAAAATAACCTAGGATTTGTTTGACTCCTATGGTCAGTGCCCTCTTTTCAAAAGGAATTCAGCAAAATCCTTGTCACATCCTTGCAACATCTATACAAGTGCAACTTGGTGTTTTTCCACACTTTTCCTTCCCACAAGTGGGAAATAGGTTTTTCACATGTCTTTCCACCAGGATCATGTCCTAACTGTGTTTATGTGTGAGCTAATTCATTTATACCTGGAACTTGGACTCTCCCAGAAGGAGATGGGCAGATGTTCACCTCCTTCCTGAGATTAACAACCTGCTAGAATCTTGAGTCACAAAACAGGGGAAAGGGGCAACAAGCCAGAATGTGGGAAAAGGGAAAAGCTTTGACATTAAAAACACAGTGGAAAATATTTCTAAAATGGAACCATTGATGTGAAGGATGTTGACTAAGAAAATGCATACATACAATATCCAAGTACTGACTCTAAATGTTCCTCCCTATGGTTTGATGGTGCATATTAGCTCCTGTGACAAAATATGTGATTCAAAAAATATGATCACTATTGGAATAAACAGTGAGTTTTATTGAGTTAGGAGGCTGGGCAACTGGTATAAACTCATCAATCTTTCGTTTAGTGACCCATATATATAGATATACAGGAGAAAGACTAACAAGCTAATATTTGCCTTTGAGGGACCATGGATGAATGTTCTCTAGCCCATAGGCGCACCATTGAACTAAGAGCCTGGTGTCTGAAATCCTAAGGGAGAGAGGGGGAGGAAAACAGATCAGTAAATCTCAGTGACTACTTACCATTTTCATCCAGAGAAAAGTCATCCTGAGCATAACGAAATTTTTCAGGACCACAGGCAATAAACACATCATCATCACCAAAGAAATCATGGAGACAGGTTACCTGTGGAGGAAGCGGAAATATCTGATTGGCCATTTAATGATCCTGTGACTATGAACATCAGATCATGTTGGCAGAAAAATAAAACTTCACACCTGAACCATCTCCTCTAGTCCCAGAATTCTCCTTTTCTTAGAATACCAGACTCATGGTCTCTACCATGGGCCCTAGCAGAAAAGGGACCTAGTGTCATCATGTTTCCATTTTTCCTGTGTGGTAGTCTTGTTTCCACTAAATCAAGAGTAACTCTAAGACCACATCTAAACGGAATACCTCCCTCTGAAAAAGTCAGCCCACAAATGTTCCTACAAATGCCACCCTTTCTCAAGACACCTTCAAAGACAGAGTGCTCTGACCACAACTCTGGGGCAAGGAGTCTAGGCTGAGGTAAATAAGAAAAACCTGCAGCCTAGGGTAGATAAACTCTCATTGACTAAGAGGTAGAAGCTCCTTTCTTCTCTTCATGAGCCTTGAAAGAAAGACACCAGTTCTTAATTGCTTTAGACCCACAGAAATTTCACTTCTGCTGAAAGTGGGCCAAAAGCCTGGTTGTAGCCCAGAATAGCACTTCTCCCTGAGGAATCAAGAGGGAAAAGCTGTCTTATCACTAAAAATTTCATCAAGAACAATGAATCCCCATAGCCTTGATGCTGTATGGTATAGTCATGTTCCCAGGATCCTTCCTGCATGCCAGTGCCCTCTACATTGCTGCTTCTCCACAATAGTCTTCCCAAATCTTTCTGCACTAGGAAATGAGGATTCCTTGGAAAATATGCTGCTCCCTACAGTCTCCCCAATTTTCAGTTTGTCTAATTACATCTGATAATTAGCCCAGCACGTCAGGGAAACCCCAGGAGAAATTATAGAGTCAAAACATTTTTATCCTAATCCTTAGCTTGAAAATGTTCAAAGCTTCTAATTGTTCTAAGCTACCTATTGAAGCTGCCAGAAATGACTTTCAAAAGACACAGCGCTCACAAACCAACAACAGCTTGCTGGGCACAGAGAACAATATGTTACATTTGAAAAAAATGTTTATGTGAATAATATCATCCTCCCCCACCCAGGGTCTATTCAATCTCTGTTCCCCCAGTCAAGATGATTGCAAGTTTTAAAGAAAGCAAGAGATGCTTAAAGACTATTCCATTGTTTCAGACCTCCAATCATCTAAGAGACACCAAGAGAAGGGAGGGAAACTTGAAAGATTGCCAGAGTAGCTACTATTAAGTCTCTTCCTAGCCCTGGGTCCTGATCTCATCAAATAGACCAACATTCTTTTTCAGGCCACATGTCCCTCATCCATTCATTACAAAACCATAAAAAGACAATCAGAACTACTAAAACCGGGTCCCCTTGTCACAAGCCATGGGGCAGGATCAGCGTTGTTGGCGCCACCCTCCCCAGCCAGTATAGTCTAGGTCTAAAGGCTGGCCAGTGCAAGTTGCTCTAAAAATTGCACACCATCCCCAGATTTAGGGGCCCATAGAGTGCTGGGCCTACAAGGTAGGCTCCCAGCAGAGCCCAGTGTTTTTACAGGCCTTACTTTCCTTTGCTGAAACGATCTGCCCATGAACCTACACTGGTCTCAGGGGAAGCTTACTATGTACATACATCAGGCTTTTCTCTTTTATATTTGGTGCCTATATTGTAACTTGACCGGTCACATTTGAGCTCATTGGACTGATCAATTTTGAGGTCAGTTTGTGAGTTAATTATTCAGATTGAAAAATGTATTTGTTCTGATTGGCTGGTGATGCATAGAATTGAAAATGGTTGAATCAGTTTTGTAGGGTGGGGGACCCTGAGAGAGGATACAAAGCAAAGCAAGAGCCAGCTTGAAGGCATTCTGTTCCTGGCCTCAGAAAAAAGAAGGTTCAGCAGTCAGCTTTGGAAGAAGAATAGCATTGCACACAGGCCCTCTAAGGGATTCACCAGACTTCATGTATCAGGTTGCCTCTGATCTTGACTGGCTACCATTAGTGTTGGTGATGAGTAAGGGGAACATCCATCTTAGCTTTGAGGATTTAATGCTTTGTTTCAAGACCTACCTATATTTCCATGCACACTGACCTAGTCCTTCATCAGATCACTGGCTTTCTGAATGTGAAGACCAAGTTTATCCCTCCTTTTCTATCTCCCCATGTTTGCCCAGATGCTGTCTCAACTGAAAGTAAAGAAATTCAAAAGGAGTCTTTATAAGGCTGTACAAAGGCAGAAAAGTGGGAACAAGAAAGGTGATGTGGCAGACAGCAGGAACAACCATTCAAAAATTTTGAAAAGGTGGCACAAGCACAGAAGTTTAGCAACAAGGAGCAATGATTGCAAGTTCAGAAGTTAGTCTTTGCATAACTATTCTCATTTGAAAACGTAGATGAAAGAGTGATTTTTTTAGAAGAGGAAATCCTAAATCACCAAATTATTTCAACAAGAAATGGAAAACCTCAATCAACTATTAACCACAAAAAGAATTCAGTCAATACTTCAAACAGCAAAAGAGCATTCATTTTGGAGGTATTTGTGGAAAATGTTTCCCCAGAAGAAAAACCAAAAGCTCAAAAGCAGCCTTAGCAGTGACAGGCCATGAGATCCTACTGTAGGAATGAAAAGGCTTCACAGATTGCTCTAAGGGTTGTTGTTACAATGCCCCACCCTCCTCCAACCCTAGGCCCCTCTGCCCCCGGCCCAGACTTTGGGAGAAGCCTTTGGATAACCTCTCCTTTGGGGCGCTTCTAAGAAAGGCAAGCCCCCTCTGCTTCTGGCAAGCTCACAGTGGTGTTGCTGGCTTCAAATACACTTATTTTGCAATCCAGCTGGTCAGCATCAGGTTTCTTGTGTGATCCCGTCCCACATTTTACTAGCTCCCAAATGTAGGCAAGTTCATATTGTGCATGTGCACCCCCAGTTTTTCCAACTGTCTTGGATATTGAGACATGATAATCCCCTCCCCACTTTGCTACAGGGTTGGGGAAATAGGAAGCTCTCAATCTTAAACACGAGGAACACAAAGCTCAGAGTGATAATGTGGTCCAAGGATACACAGCTGGCTCATGGCAGAGTTGAGACAAGCACTCAGGAGCTCCCATCGATTTGGGACATTATTCAACTGCTAGAGAAAGCATGCCTTCCTACAGCCCAGATTTCAAAAGCAGGTAAAGCACCTAGACAATTGAGTCCCTATTTATCCTAATCAATATCCAATATGCTTTAGAATATTTTATTGGGCTGAAAAAAGAAAACATCTTATGGATGATATTTCTAATCTATGGACGAAAAAACTATTCATTACTATAAATGGAAACCAAAGTTAGACAAGGAGAAGGAGGGGGAGGAAGAGGGACAAAAGAAAGAGGAAGGAGGGGAAATGAAGAAAACAGAAAAATGGAGTGTAATGAATCATTCTCAAGTGAAACTCACACTCATACCTTCTTTATAAAATTCCATGGAGATAATAAGACACAAAATCTAACTTCGCTTCCATTGCAAATGTATAATTTTTGCAAATTAGTTATTTTAGAAACAAATTTGTATCATGAGATGGCAACAGAAGCAGTAAAAATAATAATCAGTATGATACCACTTATAGCATCCTCAGAGATCAAGTGTCTTGCTAACATCAACTTTTATGAGTCACATGGGTATTTAAGTCAGTGAAGAGTAAAGCATGACACCTGTCCTTGCAATTAATCAGCTGCCAGCCCAAGATCAATAAAACCAACTTACATTTACATTGAACCATTAACTCAAGGTTCTTCTTTTGAAAAAATACTACAGCAGGTACTGGGGGAAGGGAAGCTAGCTTGGATGCACATTAGCGTGAACAGTAGGTTATATGGATGGTCAAGTGGCTTCAATGTGCAAGTACAGATGGGGAAATGGAGACAACAAATCAGTGTGTGAGAGCAGTCTGAATCTGTAAGCTACAAATAGAAAATTCTTTTGTCACTTAAGTGTGATTAGATTCTCCATTCACATTTTACAGATACTAGCACTTAGTTCTTACATGTGCCCGCTGCTGGAAGAGTCTGTATTTCACTATCTAGTTGCTCTGAAAGAAATGCTATCTTGGGAAATAAGGTCTTGCTTGTTTATCTATGGGAGTCACTGGCAACATAAAAAATATTTTCATTGAGAATTAAATTCCACTAGTATTTGTTCAGTAAGCACTTTACCATGGCTAAGGAACTGTGTGATAGATACAGAAATGTGCAATAAACTGTCTCTCTCTCCACATACTAGGCAATGTGGAACTACACAAAAAAATTAGAATATGAGGCAGACTGGTCACACTCTTACAGAAGCACAAAGAGTGAGTACAGAGACAGAGTGAACAATTTCAATCAGAGAAACTGGGGAAGGCTGCACAGAGGTGCCACAAAATCTGAGTCTTGAGGGATGTGTGGGATATAGATTGCTATAGCAGTAAAGGGAGAGATAACTACATAAATAAAGACAGAGAAGCAGGAGTGGGCCTTTTACTTAACTCTGGGGAGAAAGAGTTGCATTTTATTGGTAAGTCACAGAGATTCCAACTCTCCAAAGCACACAATTGTCGAGACCCATCTGCCAGCTGCACAGACAAAACATCCAGTTGCCTACTGAAGGAATGCAGGGTGAAGAGAAGGGCAGAGAAAGTCTATGGGGAAAGGAGTGGCCCCAGTGGTGAAGAGGAGGGAAAGAAACCACACTGATTTTCCAGCTTTGCCAGCAGTGTGTCCTGCCCATAAAAAGTGGCTGGCCATCTTCACAAATGAATGAATGGAAGATTCAGTAAACATTACAGATGAGAATTTTTGTAGAAGTTACTCCTACTCTCATTCTGCAACATTTCCTGCTGGCAAGGCCTGGCTGGGTTCCAATCAGAGGTTGGCACAGGGTTGGCTGGGTGCGCTGAGACAGTGTTTCTGAGACAACTTGGGCTTTCTAATCAAAGCTTGTTTTCCTGGAGTTAGCCTTGTGGTTTGTGTGTGACAACGTTTTGGCCTGGGGCAAAGTGCTCCTCACTACTGCAGTGTCTCTATTAACATAAATTTCTTAATTGACTGCCTCAAACTTCCCTAACATCTCCTGTGAAATACTAACAATGCCACTTGCACGTACAAAATATTTTTATTGTTTTCAAATCATGTCCACATTTATAGTTTATTACATTCCCCTCACACAGGTAATTCTCCTCCAGCCCAATCTAATTCGACTTGCATCCCTCCACACACCACCAAGGCCACGCTTGTCAAGGTGAAGAGCTACTGCCATGTTCTCAGACCCAGTCGTCACTTCATCTTAACACCTCAACAACACTGGTGTTCCAAACCAGAAACCTGGCAGTCATTTTTCACCGGGTCAACACCTCCCCCATTGTGACTCTCATCTAAGAGAGACTACAATAGTCTCATAATGGGTCTCCCTGCACCTGACTGTCTCCCCTGCACTCACTCATACTGCTCTCCATGGGGCACTCGGGCTAGTTCTTTACAATTTTAATTTTTTTGATAAATTTTGTTATTTTCTAACAGAGGTAGCATTAAGTTCCCTCCCCCATCATGTATTACCACCATAGGGCATCAGCCACCAAATCACCCATAGTCCACTACCTTCATCCAAGATGCTTCCTTCCCTCTTTGTTCTGAACCTCTCCCCTGCTGACCCTAGAATGTAATTTACAATTTTAATCAGGCATATCGTTCTTCCACCTAAAATCTCCCAAAGCCTGCCAATCTTATTTAGAATAAAACCCAAACCTTCTGTCCAGGCTCTGCATTATCCAGTGTCTTGTACCACAAAAGCGAGCTAGCTCCAGTTATGCTGACTTTATTTCTGGTTCTCCAGTTCATCAAGACCCTTCCTGCTTCTGAGCCTTCACTCCCACAGCTCCCTCTACCTAGAAGTCACTCTTCCCAGATAGCAACAGAGCCAGTTGCTGCTTCACAATCAAGTCTAAAATATCATATGCTTAAAGTCTGAGCAACCCTCAACTCACATACTATCCTGGCTTAGAATTTTAGTTCTTTCTTTTAAAACTCCATAAATTAGTCACTCTTATGAATTATTATTTGATGTAATCACAATTGCTGATTTATCAATCTACTGACCAATTTATTTTCTCACCATTCCTTACCCCATCACAGGTTTTTCTTCTGAGGTCATTTTTTAACTTGGTGGATGTCCAAACCATGTCCTACTCACTCAGTTGTCTAGGACCCTTTTGCATATAATTTATCTTCTCTCTGTGCTACATTTTTAAAAACATTTTCAAATTCTGGTAATTCACTTTCCGTCTTCAGGTGTGTTTAATTTGCCATTAACTTACTGAGTTTCAAATTTCAGTGATTAGAATTTTAATTTGATTTCTATTTCATTTCCCCCTGACATATGCCGGATCATAGTTGATAGTCTCTTTCATTATTCCTTTTTTTTATTATATGCTTTGTTTCTTTAAATAATCCACATAGTTATCTCATGTCTTGTAGCTGGGAATTCTAACACCTGAAGCTTTTGGGAATTGAAATCTATTGTTTCTGCTTGCTCTCCCCCATGGTGACTTGTTTTCTTGTGTGCTTGCTACTTTATTTTCTTTAAGGTATGCTCAGTTTTACTTAAACTATATAATTGGGACTCCTGAGGGGTCTACATTAGGGATGATTTCCTACAAAAAAGGAGGTGAATTTACTTCTCTTTGTTGCCAACAGGCACTAACAATGTGAGGTCATCTTTTCTCAGCTGAGGTTGCCTTGTGGCAGGAGTAGTGTGAATTTGAACTCCAGGCCTCTGCTAAAGCAAGTTTTGCACTGCACATCCTTGTGTGGTTACTTGCTGTCACAGCATTAGGAAAGAGCAGAGTTCTTATTCATTCAGTTTTCCAGTTGGAGTTATGACAAAGTCATGTTTATAATTTCTGGGGTCTCCCTTCCAAAGGGTCCTGGCTTCATGTGGAGGCTGCAGCCTCAGGACCTCAAGGTCCTTCATTTTAAGGACCTTGCATGTCCTGCATTTCTGTTACAATGCAAAGCACCAGGTTCCAGTTATGGGGATCATCTTCAGAAAAGTCTTAGGCTGCCTCCTGCTCTAGTTTTAACTTTTGCTTCCTCTTCCCTGTCTTGTCTTTCTTTTCTGCAAATTTAGAAAGGCATTTCAAAGTATTTGTTGTGGGTTTCCTCAAAAAGTGAACATAAAATTACCGTATATTTTGGTGACTGGACCCAATTTCAACATGTGTATGTGAGGGTGCAGATTCCTTATGGCAAAAAACAATTCTCAGAGAACAGCAGGGTGTCCCACAATTTAACTCAATCCTGCCACTAGCTCTGCTGAGAGTCCAGGTTAAGGAATCCGTCCTACAAGACTGTCTACCACTCAGCCCCACCCAACCACTTCAGAGGTCAATTGTAAGCCTGAGTTGCCACCTACCAACAGGCTATTAATCCAAGGTCCCCAAAACTTCCACCTCTGATTTGATTACGCTGCTTGATCAGCTCACAGAACTCAGAGAAATATCTTACTTATTGGCTCACCAATTTATGAAGCAACAATATGGGTCAGGAACAGTCAGATGGAAGTGATACACAGAGCAGCATATGAGGAGAGGATGTGGCGCTCCCACAGCCTCTCTAGTGTAGTTCCCTTTCCAGCCTCTACAGGCTCACCAACCCAGAGGCTCACAGAATTCTGTGGGGATCTAGATGGAGGCTTCGCTACATAAACACCATTGATGAAAGAATTCAATCTCCAGCCCCTCTCCCCTTCCGGTTGATCAAGGGGCTTGGACTAAAGTTAAGGGTTATGGGAGGCTTGGAGAAAGGGGGGGGGAGGAGAGTAATTGTTTAATGGTTACAGAGTTTTTGTGTAAGCTAATGAAACAATTTTTGAACTAGATAGTAGTGATTAGGATTGAGGTTAGGACTACTGCCACTAAATTGCACACATACAATAGTTTAAATGCCAGGTGATTTAAAACAATGATCATAATAAACCCCAAGCTAAGCCATTTAAATATACTCTTTAAAAGGATGAGTTGTATAGTATGTCAATTATATATCAATATATCTAGTGAAAGAGGGGCAATGTAAAGAAAAGTTTGTTATAGTTTACTAAGATTTAGTTGTAGCAAGAGAACTTTCTAGACTATGTAGTCTGCCTTATTGTAGAAGTGGAAGTCAACTTTCCCCTATCCAGAGAGATCTTATTGCCTAATCAAAATTAGAACTGTGACCACCACCATGAGAGTATAGACAAGAGAGTAGAACCCTCATTTGTCTCCTCATTCATTATTGTATCCCCATTAATTTCAAGTATAAAAAGCCAAATACTTAAAAGATTATTATCATTGGTAGTAACAGAAGAAGGATCTAATGACCATTATAATTAAATCTTAGTCTAACAATTTAAGGGTATTACAGTATAATCAGATTATTCTAGACCACTAATGATCACTATCTAACACATGGTGATGTGTTAGAGGAAGTCACAAGAGATAATGATCGGCTTATTTATTAAATTCTGAACATATTCATTTTCTAATTTTTACCTAAAAACTGGACAGATCAACCTGCCTTCTATATAAGCATTTTTTAACACATCTTAGTTGCCTTACAGATTTTGTCCTTTTTCCTGCTTTCAGCCCATCAAAGCATTCATTTCTTGAAGGCCCTGACCCTGGCTCTGATTTCCTTAGTCTTGTCTCATGGTGCTTAGTTTACCCATCCCAGAGCCTCAGGAAATAATGTTGATTGCCTGATTGAGGAGTGTTCGATTTTTTATTTCCACTATGTTGCACCACTCCCTGGGAATTCTCTCACTCTCTGCAAACCAGTCTATTTATTTCCGTGGCAAGACAGAATGAATCGACTTCTGATCCTCCAGCCCAAAACTGGATTGAGCAACTCTTCATCTTTGCCTGGTGAAGAGTGACTGCTTTTTAGAATATTCTCATAAGTTTCCAAGATGTAAAGTAGCATATTATGGGAAACACCTAGAACAGGTCATGTTTGATCTACTGATTTCTTTTCCTGGTTTTCTTAGACTCGTTTTCTTAGACTCATAGCCAGTAGTGACTCTTGCCCACTCCATTCTGGAATTACCCCCTGAAAAGTTTCACTGAAATCTCAGCAGCTGACCTTAGCTACACTACTGGCCCACAAGATTATTGTTTTCAAAGCAATAGACAGAACTGAGCCAAAACAAAATTTAAAAATGACAGCAAAATTGAGACCACTATCGGGGGTAGGGAGTAACCTTGTGGGATGCAGGCCCAGTGGTATATTGGTATATAACAAAGGAATGTGGGCTCTCTGGTGTGTGTGTGTGTGTGTGTGTGTGTGTGTGTGTGTGTGTGTGTGTGAGAGAGAGAGAGAGAGAGAGAGAGAGATGCAAATCTGAGGAGGTATGATCCTATTCCTCTAAACCATATTCAGTATGTAAACAAATGTTATACCTCAGATTTTAAAAATGATTATTGTTTTTAACTTTTAAAATAGTTTATCTTCAAATAGTGAAAGATCATAATAATCCTACATCGCTTTTATTGTTCTACATTTTTCAAGTGACCTCACCTCATTACCTCATATGATTCATTAGCCCTGTTTTTGTGTTTGTTTTTTTTTTAAATGAATGAAGGATGAAAGCTCATGAGGGCTAAAACACTCACACAAGATCATGTTGCTAGTTACAGAACTGACACTAGAACCTGAGTCTTTTTCTTTTACTCTGATATGTTGGGTAGCTCAGTTATACAACAAAGGCACTTACTTCCTAGACAGGGAGGCCTGGGTAAGGAAGTAGAGTAGGGAACTCTGGGCAGTGTGAAAATATCTGTGACCTGGGGATAAAGGGTGAAGACAGGGGAGATGGGAAGGTATACGACTTCCTACTCTGTTTTACCAGAAGCTAGTTGCGATTTAATAACCTGAACTCGGCTGTGCCAGTTCCCCTGGAAGCCTGGCAACCCTTCAATGTTCAGGGGTGTTTTTCCCTTAGCTTTTCTTTGCCATTTTCCAAGAGTCTCTGTGTCAGCTCCCACTGGGGGCCTCACAGGGATGAGAACAGCTGCAGAGGCACTTGAGTTGGGCTGCTGAGTCCATGCCCAGTACCAACACCTGCCCTTCCACAGGGCCCTGGGGACATGTTGGCTCAGAGAAACAGGGATGAGACAGAACTCCATTCATCAGAGAGAACTGGGATGGAAAAACCCTGCTTGATCCCTTGGCACCAGTGAGCTCTAAGGTTGGCCCTGGGCCCCACACAACTCCAGGTTCAGCATAGCATGGTCAATTAAAATAAGAGAGTGTGTGTATAGGACCCTTGCAGTTACTGATTGCATTTGACAGTTATCTGGTATCTGGTATGCACAAAACATAGTAGGTGTACAGCTTTGGAATTCAGCAGAGAAAAGAAAGGTGTGTTACACACAGGAAATTAATGTCTACCTAGATTTTAGGTCAAATTCTGCCACTGACTCACTTGGATAATGTGCTTTCATTCCAGGCCTCAGTTCCCTCTGCTGTAAAGTGAGGGTGCTGGTCTAGGGCCTTTTGGGGTTCAAGTCTTTTTTCTGTCACAAGCCCTTTATAGTATTTGATGAAAGTTATGGATCTTCTGCTCAGAAAAATGCATATATACACAGAGGTAGCAAATTTTCCATACAACTGAGGGGGTGTAAGCATTCATGTGAAGTCTATTCTATAGATCCCAAGTTAAGAACCTCTGGACTAGCTGATATCTGAGGTCTCTTCTAGCTCTGACAGTGTATGAAACATTCCAGGTTGGACACAGTTAATAAGCAGAAACACCAGGGCCAGAATGCTGGCAGCTGTCATGGAATCCCAGAGGCTTAACTGTACCCCCCTTCCCAGGCTTCCTGAGACTCCATTCCAAGGGAAGCAAAAGGATGTAAGCTCACTCTCTGCACACTGAGTCCAAAGGAAGCAAAGGGGTGCAAACTGATTTACAGCAAGCCAGAGGCTGGAGTGTGCAGCAGACAGTTGCCTCCCAGGTTGCTGGAATTCGGCAAGGACACAAGCTCTGTGGGAGAGTACAAACACCAGAGTCATGGCCTCTGAACATTCCTTGTTGGTTGGTTGGGAATAAGACAAAGAATATTACTGCCTAATTGATAAAGAACATACCGCTTGGTTGTAGGTGTTCTCAGATGGTGACTTTAGGACTAATTCCCACCATGATTGGAAAGAATAGATGACCATGAATCTATGGCATTTCCTTACATTGTTTCTCTGCATTTATAAGTAGATCTTTTACACACCCACACACAGAATAGGAGAGAAGAAAAGAAAAAGATTTGGTGGGAGTATCCATCAGAGTCCCAGTGGGAAACATTTGACAAACCACAGTGGATAAATTGGGTAGAATTTGATAAAGGAAACTGATTACAAACGAATGGGCAGGGTAGAGAAAGAAATGACAGGAGATACTGAAGAACATGTCAGGACAAATAATAGTGGGGTTTACTATCACTGTTAGGCCTGTAAAGGAGAGTGGAGATAGCAGTGACCAGAATGTAGGGGGAGGAGAAAGCATAAAAGTTCCATGAAGAGAGCTTCCTGACATGAGCTATGACAGTAAAGGGATGCCCAGCAGCTTTTGGGGCAGGGCGCTAGGAATGAACATTCTGCCCTCACTCTTCTCTCCACCAGTGCATTGCACACAAAGGAGTCCAGAAGACAAGGGAATCCACTGATGTGGAGCAGCCTCCTAGGGCAGAGTAGGGTGGAATAGGGTAGAAAGTGGGTGTATCTGGAGAGGAAGGCCTAGAGAGCAGGTCTTTCATTGCAGTGGGAACTGTTGTTACAGCCTAGAATTGACATCTGTTCAGTAGATGCTGAAACATTTTGGCAAGAATAACTGAAGATGTGTGAAGTGCAATTAACCAAGAATATCATTTGGCATTTGTGAAGGCCTTTGCATATTTCACGTTACTTTACCCCATTCTCTTGCTTAAACCATTTAATTACCATGTAGGGCCAGGCATGGTGGCTCATGCCTGTAAGCTTCAGCCTATGAAGTGGCCGGGGCTAGGGATCACGGCTCGAGTCCCGCCTGGGGCCCGTAGCAAGACCTAGTTCCAAAAAAATAGCTGGGCGTGGTGGAGCGCGCCTGTAATCCCAGCTACCAGGGAAGCCGAGGCTGGGGATTGCTTGAGTCTGTGGTATCCCAGGCAACGAGAGCTTGCGGTTCCATGGGCAAAAATAGCAAGACCTACTCTCAAAAATAATAATAATAATAATAATAATAATAATAATAATTACCATGTAGGTAAGCAGGTAGTTCTATTTTATACATGAGAAAACTGAGATTCAGTCAAAACCCAGCGATTTGTAAGATCACATGTCTGTAAAGAGAAAAACCACCCTTAGAACTGGAGCTGGACCCCTAGTCTAGGGCTATTTGCACTACAGCCTGTTGTCAATCGTGCCATCATTCAGTACACAAAGCTGTTCTGGCAGAGGACTGTCTTTCAGAAGTCTCCAAGTTCTTAGGACAGACATGAAAATCTACCACGAAGGCAACAATGAAGGAGAAAAGATTGATTTCTTTACATTTTAAAGAAACGATCAATATGCTGGGTGGTAAGAAAACAGACTGAATTGGAAGGTACGTAAATGGGCACACTATTCTTTGTATTTTCCACAGCAGAATTTCTTAGACATTTTTGCCAAAAAGTCACCAAGTTCCCCTCTGCTCTCCCCCCTCTGCTCTCCCTTTTCTTTATTTCTGGCCTCTGGGGGTCCCATCTCATCATTGTGAAGAAAACAGGAAAGAAATGGACACGAAAAAATGCTGAGATAAGGTAAACAGTAAGCACTGAAACTTAGTGTCTTTTAGAATTCAATTACAGATAGTGAAAAAATATTTTATTTTCCAGTTAGCATATAAATCAAGAGTGAAGTGGGATTTAAGGAAAATTCTGAGAGTTCAGTATTTTTAGGAACCACAATAGTGCCTAAGGGAAGAGAACCAGGCACTAGATGGGAAAGAACATTTGGGAAGATGGAGTTTAGATGCCTATGCCTGTTAAATCTTAGATTTCCTGCTCTGTAGGTAACTTAGTGGCCAGTGAATCCTAAAAAGTTCAAGACCATCGAACTTTCACAATCCACATCTTCTAGAATAGTTGTCCTCTAGGGCCATTTTGCTGCCACTATACTCCCCCAAAAGACAGTGAAAAATATCTAGGAATGGTTTTGTTTGTCACAAGTTGGGGGGGTTTGTGGGGGGTATGAGCTACTGACATCTAGTGGATGTCAGGGAACACAAAGAACAATCCACACCAAAATGTCAATAGTGCCAAGGTTGAGAAATCCTGTTTTGGGACATTTTATGACTATTAAGACATCACCATTGCTATTGCCACTTCAGTCTCCACCTGTTATGGTGACATCCATGCTCCCACCTATGGGTCAAGACTGGCCACTCCCTAGAATATGCTTCCTTTTTGAGGCTTTCTGGGCTGTGGCAGAATTGATCTCATTTTCCAGGGTAGTCTTATTGTTATTGTTATTATTGTCTATTGCGATTGAGTTTTTGACCCTTGGCCTTGCTTTAACCCCAGTAGAAGTTTATTTCCTAGTTCTTAACTGCTTGTCTGGTTAATGACTCACAGCCTACCTAGACCTCTGGTTTCTGCAAAGTCCTTGGCTCTTCTAGTCCTGGCATCTTTCCCAGGATTTGAGGTCCAACTCCTTCCATGGTTTCAGTTCAACACTGCCTTACTCATTTCATTCTGGGACACCAAACAGGGCTTGGGCTGGTAATTCAACTAAACCTGCTGCTGCTAGAATCTGTGAGAAAGCTGCCAGTCCCAGCAAGGAAAGGACTGGACGAACTATCAATCAGGCAGTACAAGTGGTCCTCCTGCTTGACTATCAAGAAACCTGGAATAGAGATATATTGAGACATTCTGTTTCAGAAGACTTCTATATCAGCTGCTTTATTGAGAAACAGAAACAACACAATCTTATTTGAAGTCTAGCTGAGTATCCACTTCATGTTTGAAGAAGAAAAATACTCAGAATAAACAGAGATGCCCTGTTTGTGATAATGTCTCATTTGACCATTTCTCGAGAGTCAGCCTCCTATACCTAGAACGGAATATAAAGAAGGAATTTGAAACAACAACCCAAAGTATGAGTGTTATAACCATGAAGGCAGCAAGACTAACTGCTGTTTTTCTAATTGCTGTTTTCCTGGATTTGGGGTTCTTGGGGTGATACTGCAAATGGAAGCACAGATCATGGGTCCTGATCCAGTCACACATTGCTTTGTGCTCCTGAGCAAGCTGCTTCAACCCTCTGCTTCAGCTTCCTCATCTGAAAATAGAACTAAATATCACCTAGACACTCTCATAGTATTTTCTTTTCAATTTAGAACAAAATGAATTAGTGCACTTTAAAGTGCCTTGTGCACTAAAAGCATTAGTGCTATATAAATGCAAATTATCATAATTACTTTACAAAGTATGTGTAACCTGAGGGGAAATGAAGGTGGATAAGGTGAGGCCAAGAAAAGCTTGTAAAGTAAATCAGGTTTTGGCAAAAAGAGAGGGAGAAACAAGGAGACAGAAAAGCTTACAATGAAATTCATCTTGTGTCATAGCACCCAAGGACTCCATGGAAGGACAACCTGCTGCCAGCATCCACCAATCACTTTAATACCACATGCTGGACAAAGAATTACCTATATTCATTTCTAATCTGTCAATGATACAGGACACCCCAACATTATCTGATAAAGCACTGTAGAATTGATTTTTTTTCTCAAAAAAATTTTTTTGAGTTTGTGTACTTATTAAACAGCGTTTACTGAGGGCTCATGAGGTGTACAGGAAATAATAAGACAGACAGAGCTCCTGTCCTCAAGGAACTGTTAATCTCGTGGAAATTTCTTGATTGAGTCCTTTCTGCCACAAATTAATTATCTTCTTGCATATCACCCACAGTTAACTGTCTGAAAAAAATCAAATTTTGGACTTTGTTTATACAATCACCTAAATGACTTAGCCGTTCCAGGTTTTGACTCATGTTAATTGCTTTTTGAGGGTATTAAGATTGTGAACTTACACAACTAGTTTTCCTTCAGAATTGGGAAAGTAGTCCAACTGTAATACGTTGACAAGAACAATAACTGATTGCTGGGAAAAGATGAGTTGACTACAAATTTCTGATAACTAATTCATATTAAAGTATTTGTCGTTTAATTTGCATCCTGTCCAGGATTAGGGGTAATGCCTAGAGAAGGCCAATAAATACACATTAGCAAATAAAATTTTAACAGCAGGCATCTCATGTCCCTTAACATTTAGAGAACGATATTTGAGGAGTTTTGATGATTTCAAATCACACTTGTCATGTAAACCACCTTCAGAGTTCTGCTTTCACCTTCATTTAGTTTCTATTCCCATTTTTGTGCACCAATCACCATTATTAATGAACCAAATTGGTTCAAACTGAGTTACAAATCAAATGCACAGAGAAGTAAGTTGATGTCTGTGCTATAAGAGAGTTTCTGTGATAACCCTCAAGGAGGCCAGGAGAAAAAAAAATGCTTCATTGAAGACATCTAGGAGGAACAGCTAGTGAAAGTACTGTGTTCTCCCCCTCCTCACAAAAAGGCCTTTCTTTTTCCCTTCAAATCTGTTCCACCTTCCACACTGGGAGGCAGGACTAGTGGCAAGTTTAAGCAGGAATGCAAATTGAGGGATGTGTACAGGAAGACAGAAATAGACTGTATAAAATGGCAGCCAGTGTGTGGTCGCCTGGAAGGAACTCAACTCAAACCTTTCCACTGTGAGCAAAGTAGCCTTTGTCCCTTGCATGGGCTGCTGGGATCAGAAATCAGACTTTCAGTGGTTTATAGCAACAGGACAACCCCTTGGAAGTTCGAAGGGCCACTGCTCACTCTACCTATCACCCAAAACAGTGGTAAAATCTGCTTTGAAGGGACCTATCAGCCACACCAAAACTACCTGATGAGATTTTTCAGTCCCAATAAAGACCAGACTTGTTGCAGCTTGTACAAAGCAACACACAGCACTGGGTGAAGAGAAAAGCTGCAGTCTTTTCCATGTCCTTTCCTTCGAATTTACAGTAGATCAAGGGTCATTTAACTAACACATAGTTGGAACAGAGAGTTTGGATGTATTTCAATTTCCGGTCATTGAAGGTTAGTCTTTTTAAAAATCTTTATTTTGTTTCCAAAACTTGTTAAAGAAGTGACTTTTTAAAAAACTGAACTCCATATACAGGCTATCTGTCATTCTCTTATTAAGGTGGAAATTCTTTGAGAATTATTGCAACCTCTTTAGAATCCTGTCTGCAACTTCCTCAATTCCTAGCACAGAACTGGGCACATGGTAGATTCACAAAAATCCCTGCCTTTAGCAGTCCAGTGAATCACTGTTTTACTGTATTTTTGTATGTCTGCAGAGCTGATGACCCCTCCTTTACAAATAGTCACAGCTCGAAGTACATCTATGATTAACTGGATAGCTTCAACTTCTTGACAGCGTTTCCTGTTTTGCTTATTACCTCTGTCACTAACAAGCACTGACCTAGGTCTTCATCTACAAGTCAAGGGCAGATGTGCATTCTTCTGGTCATTTTTGTGCTGAGGTTACAATTTAGCCATCCAAATTTCAGCTCAGAGAAGACAAAGTCCAGAAAGAGGAGAACACGGAGCCAAGAGAAGGGGAGAGGAAGAGAGACAGGGTGAGCCATCTGAAATGCTTTCTGGGCCATGGTTCAGAGAAAACTGCCTCCTTGGACTTGGCTGTCTTTCTAGGCCAGGCCTCTGTCAATAACACATTTATTGGCCATCCTGACTTCAGCCTCTGATTTGCCCAATTCAAATATACTTTTTCCAAGAAACAGCTCTCCTAGTCATGGCCCCTGACCATTACAAACAATGCTGCTGAAAGGTCTGAGTGAAAGGGGCCATTTTCTCTAAATGAGTCACCACCACCTGGAAAGTTCTTGGAAAATGGACGAGAAGCCAGAAAGCAAAAGACAAGGAAATGTTGTCCTACTTTTTGAAAAGGGGAAGAAGTATATCTCAGAAAATATAACTAATAATCAACTTGCTGCAGATACCTAGAAAAGTATCTAAAAAGAGTTATTTTCATATTGTTTGTGAGCACTCAAGAGAAATCATGGTCAGAGGACACAGACAAGGGTTGCCATAAGCCATGCCCAGTTAACTTCTCTTTTGCAAAGTTGCTAGATATCTGGGAGGGAGATGTAAACGTCCATTAAAAACATATTTTGAGTACTGACTATGCACTGGACAAGGGTTGACAAAATATTTAAATATTTTCCTCTTTAGCCCATAGCAGAAATCATTACCCTTCACGGCACTTTTTTTACGCTGAGGTCATATCTGACCTCATAGCTCTTAGTAGGCAATGTCCAGGGTCAACCTGCCACCCCAGGTTCAGAGCCTAGGGATGTAGAGAATACATAAGACCCTTAAGGAATTCATAAAATAGGAGAGGAAGTATGTTAGCTATTAAAATTCTATTATAGCATAGAAATGGGACCTATCAATTTTGCGTCAAGGATGAAGTGTAGGGATTTAGTAATACTTCACAGATGTGATGATATTTGAAACGTATCTCAATAGATGAGAAGGAGTTTTCTAGGTAAAGGAGAAGAAATGCCATAAAATGTGAGCCTGAAGTTTTTGAAGTTAGGTCTTGATTAAATATTTGTTGGCAAATTGAAGAACTGGGGGTTGAAGGTCCATGCAATGAGTTATATCCTTACTTGAACAGTCCTGCCAAAAGACACTGATTAATACTGGATGACAGAATCAAGATTTGAAAGTTTCTAAAGGCAAGATTGATGGATTCAAAATATTTTGTGAGTTCTCAGAGAGTTTATAATCAACACATTCAATAAATGTAATATTCCACATTTAGATTCTAATATTCAACTGTAATACCATAAGATGGAGAAGAATGGATATTAACAGCAGTCCTAGGCCTGGGATTTTAATTGATCTCAATGTTTATGTAAGTCTTTAAGAAATGTGTTTGTGTGTGTGTGTGTGTGTGTGTGTGTGTACGTGGGGGAGTTAATAGTGAAGAACTGTATGATACAATTAGTAAAAAGATCTCTAGAATGGACGTTAGGAGACCCAATTTAAAGCTATTCATTTGAGCAAGTAACTGTAATCTTGATAAGTAATTTCTCCTCCCAAGGTCATGTTGTCCTCTGAGGAAAGTTGTCTCAGTTCATGGTTTTCAATCTGTGTTCTTTAGACCCTCAGAATTCTTTTGGAGCTACCTTTGAAAACAAGAAGGTAGTTGAAATGATGAAGGTTCTACAACTTCTCATCCTCCTTTCATTTCTATGAGAAATCTCACTCTTAACTGTTTTAAATATTTAACTTCTGGCTAAAATATCATTTATCAATGGACTCCCTCACACAGACACAATATTTTTACACCATTTACTTCTAGCATTACAGTCTTAGAGTACATTGACAGAGATGTTGATACAAATTAATAAAATAATTTTCTGTGTTTTCTGCAATGATTAGACAATATCTGAACTCTCTTCCACTCAGATACCATAATTTAAGGTACTATAATTTAAAAGGGATATTGACAAAACTGAGTGCATTTAAGGAAAAATGACCATGATGTGAAAGTTATATGTATTTAATAGAACAGAGCCTCTTATCCTGGAAAAGAAAAGATTGGGGCAGGGGTAAGGGGAGCATGATAGTTGTATTAGAATATTCGAAAGGCTATTCTGTACTTGAAGAGTTTACCTTGGTCTGTTTACCTGTAGAAAACTGAACTGGAACTACTGGACAGAAAAATTTCAGGACAGGTTATTGACTCAACATTAGAAGGAATTTTAAACATTTAAACTTACAAATGAATGAGCTCACAGTAAGAACAGACATGAGGTAGAAATTTTACAAAGTATAAATTTTCACATTATTTTCGTACTATGCAACTGTCTCCTCCAAAATTTTCAGAAAACAAAAGAAATCATTTGTTCCAGTGAGATAGTACAAGCAGGTGGTCACACAGAAGATCAATATACAAAAATAATAGTTTTCCTATACCTCAGCAATAGCCAATTATATTAAAAAGTTTAGGAAAAAATATTTTATTCTCAATAGCAAGAAAAATTATAAGATATCTAGGATTAAATCTGTAAGAAATATGTTGAACCTACTTGGTAAAAACTAAGTTTTTATTAAAAAAATAAAAATTATAATATATTTTAAAGCTGTCAAATCACTCTGAGCTTAAACATTAAATTCAAAGTGATCCAAATAAAAATTTCAACAGAACTTTTATGAAAATTGACAATATGATGCTAATCTTCAAATGGAAAGAAAAATACAAAAGAATACTAAATTATATTTTTGGGAGATCTCAAGATATAAATACTTATAATATTAGACATCAAAGTAGACTATAGTATTATAAAACAGGATTGGATTAGGCCAGGGGAAATAGAAATAAGTCCATGGGATAGATATTAGACAAAGGAAATCAAGAAACTGAATAGTGAATATATGGAAATTTAGTGTCTTATAAAGAGGACCCACCCCCTAGTAGTGAAAATGGTAGACCCTCCAACACAAAAATGGAGATGAACATGAAAGGCAAAAACAATGGCAATTCTTAAAGAAAATATAGAAAAATGTTTTTGTCATCTTTGGGTAAGGACGGACTTCAGCAAGAACCAAACACATAAGACATAGAAAAAAATAATTCATTTGATTTTATCAAAATAAAACTTTTGTATAAAAAAGACACAGTAAATAAATCTAAAGTATAAGCTATAAGATGAGAGAATATTGGCAACATATTCAACAATGGACTCATTTAAAAAATATATCATAATTTTTAAAAAATCCAATGGAAAAAGGAGTAAAGTAAATAATAAGGTAATAAAATAACTTAAAATTAATTTAAAATGGTTAAAAGTCATGATCACTCAACCCTAATAGTGCAACCAATGGAAATTAAAGCAGACATGATGTATGATACCATGAGAGGGGTAAAAATCTAAAAGGCTGATAAAAACCATTGCTAAAAATATGAAAAGACAGCACTCAGACACCACATGGATGCTTATATTTTTAAAGCCTTTGGAAAAGAAATTTGGCAGAAACTAATAAAATGGAAAATACAAATATCCTTTGATCTGATAATTCTTCTAGGAAGTTATCTAATGGGTGATATTTGCACAAAGATGCTCACTGTTGTATTGTGTACAGTTGCAAAAAATTGGAATCATTCTAAAATCCCACTAGTTACAAACTATTAAACTACAACATATCCATCCTAGAATACTATATAAACTGTTCAAAAGAATACTGTAGAAATAGATGTAGCTATATAAAGAGAGCTCCAAGGTGTGCCCAAGCAGATGACAGAAAAGCGAAGATTAAGTGATCCTATTGAAGAAACTCTCTTTCTCTCTCTCTGTCTCTCTCCCCCTCTCTTTCATCCCTCTGTATAACCAGGGTTCCGCAACCTTGGTGTCACTGACATTTAGGGTCCGATAATTCTTTTCTTGTGACAAGCTGTTCTGTGTATTGCAGGAATTTTAACAGTATCTCTGGTTTCTACCCACTAGGTGCCAGTAGCATCCCACCCCCAGTGTGACTACAAATATTGTCTCCAGGCATTGTCAAAAGTCCCCTGGGCTGGGAGGGGGGGGCGGAGGGGAGAACAAAAAGTTTCTATTGTTGAGAATCACTGACAGAAATGTATCAAAGAAGGTTATAAGTATACACACTGAATATAATTAACAGTGGTCATCGCTGGAGAGGAAAAGGAGATTGGACTAGGGGAAGAGAAAAAAATCTTCACTTATACTCTATTACTTTTAGATTACTGAATTACCAAGAAATGATAATTAAATGTATATATCTACATATATATACATAGAAAGAGTATTTTTTAAAAAAGCAATAATAAACAATGGCTTTCCTGTGTCTGGAGATGCTCAGAGTTTAAAGGATCACTGGTTAGAGAAGATTTTGTTTGGCATGGAAGATCAGACTGAGTGACCACATAAGATTTATTTTTTAGTTCTAAAAGTTTCATGCTTCTAAGAGGTGAAATTGTAAGTATTTTTAAAATAGCTAGACTTTCGGCTCAATACATCTTGAAGTTTGTTTTTTATTAATTTCACCTTGGCTCTGAAACCGTTATTATAAATCCAATCTTCAAGCCTATTGGGAACTAACTTGTTATCAAATGTGAAATTAACCAATCCCAAATACCCAACTATACCAACAACCAAGTTATTTTTCAACAAAGATTCATTTGTAGCTTCTTATTTCCTTCTAACTGGCTTTAAATCATCTGCACATTCTACTTACAGGAAAATTTGCAGCTACAATGCTAATCCAGCTTTTACCCGTACCATAGCTGACTTGTTCTTGTCCTGCAATGAATGATGGCAAACATAAGCATGAAAATGAAATTAGTGATACCCAAGTCAACTGCTTTATCAAGGTCTTCAGTTTATGAGATTAGCAATGGTCTCCTTGGAACTCTCTGGGTTTTATGAATAACAGCTATTCCATTTAGCAGCCACTGTGGAGCTGAGGTGATAAAAAACATTCATGTTGTCAGCTTGCACCTCATTTCTGCATTAGGATCCTGAGTCAAAAGGTGAAGGTAGGGGTTCAGAAGGAATCTTATTTTTGCCATTATGGCCTGAGATATGAGGATTTGTACGAACTCAGAGCAACAGAGAAAAAGTGAAGAGAACGGTTGTGGACAAGAGCAGGGTTTGACAAGAGGTAAGATGGGGTGGTTGAGAAGAGGTAGAACAAGCATCACAGGTTCAATTCATAAAATTTTTCTTGAATCAAAATAAACACCATCATTTCCAGTATCTTCAATACTCTTCATGTTCTTCTTCCATATCAATTCTTTTGAGAGGTAATTGAGTGATATTTTGGTAGATTCCTGGAGAAATGATGTTAACACAAATGCACCAACATCGGTATGTTCTTGTTTCAAATGTAGTGAAACACAGGCCCCAAGCCATTCAGTTATCCTGCCACCCCAGCTCAACAATTTGCTGGTACAGTTTTACCCTTACTCCAGGGAGCAAGATGAGCCTGTATCTGCTATTGAGTATCCGTCCTGAGAAAGCAGGGGCCTTGAGATCACAGAGAAAAGCTTCATTCTCAGTCATTCATGGAAGGGACCTTGTGCCCAACCTTCTTAGATGAAGGTAGTATTGGCAGATTTAGGGTATGACTGTGATTGGGGACATTGTTACACAAAGATGGACTATGAACTCACAGGGTAAGGTGACCCTCCAGGGGTAAGACTAGGAAGAAGCCTTACTACTCATAAACACTTTCTCCCATGCTCCTATCTGAATGTTTGACTTTCTTTCATACCAAGATTATCAGAGCCACATGTGTTTTGTTTTTTAGTCAGAAAATTCTATTTACATATATGTGACATACATTGTACTAGGTGATGAGCAGAAGTAGATATGGTTCTTATATGGCTTTCAGACTGGCAGGGGCGACTTCTATTACCCATGAGTCACCAACAGAAATACAAATTCACAAGTGTGGGAGAGCTACAATGACAAGCTACTTGGTGCACATACAAAGGACTGTAATTTAGCCCACTTGTCTTTCTGCTTACCTCCCTATTAACCTCCACTTACTTAAATTAGAAGATCATCAGCACAACATCTTGATAGGTCAGAGAGGTTGGAGAAATCCCTGTCCTTTCCCCAGCACCTCTTCTGGAACTGGTGAAAATGATTTTGAGACTGTCTGTTCCACCACAGACCTAAGCCAAGTGAGAGTGACAAGGCAGAAGATGTACTCTACTGTGAGCTACAAGGGTGAGAAGCTAGCCGCTTGCTGGCAGCGGGGATTTGAAGTGCCTTAGACCCACAGTCCTCTAGGAAAGAGCAGGGCTTCAGAGAGGGACAGAATATGAGGGTGTATAGGATGCGTCAGCCAAACAGGTTGGAGGGGATGAGAAAAACCAATTGGACACCACAACAGTTTGACCATACTGATCTGGCCAAGGGTCAGTTCTGGTTCCATCTTGGGAACCCCTTTGGACCCTAAAGCATCATCACCACAGGAGGGTGTGGTTAACAAGCACTCCAGTTTTCAATAATGCCCAAGAATCTTGAAGAAGTTTTCTGCTTAGATTTATTCCTTAGTCACTACTGCATAGCAGACACCTTCCCTACCACATGCCTTTCAGCTTATGCCGGAATAGGCGCAGGCGGGGCAGGGGGAGCTAGTTGATACAACTACTTATTTGTAGTAGTCACAATCGCCAAACCCCATCTTGGGTTCTCTCATGCGGGCTAGACAACAGATGTTCTTAATGAAGATTAACTGAAATTTAATGGTCCTAATTGCCATTTGCATGGGCAGCAGATACCATTTAGTTCACAAGCTGCCTTTCATGGTCCTTTATGCCTCACCACGTATCAGATTTGTACTTCACTGGAGCAAATCTGACTGGCAGTACCTGCTGGCTATTCCGTGTCAAGATGCTGGCAAAGCAAAAGCTCACGGTTCAGGGAAACAGAGCAGTGGCAGGAAAGGGGCTGGCTGATGTGGTTCCTAATATAGCTGCTTTCCTGGGTTTTCAGTAATGGCAAGAAAGAGTCATTTTGGTGTGGGTGCAATGCAGGATCTGTCTTAAGTAGAAAGGACAGGACAGATTCTGGAGACACTGACTTCTTTGTTTCTAAGCAAATCTAATCCTGCCTCCTTGATTCTTTTGAAAAAAAAAAAAAAAAAAAAAAAGGATTGAAAAGGTCTTATAAAACTGACCCAAAAATGTGAACCACCAGAGTTCACAGAAGAACCTAATGACAGGCTCCTCAAACACACGAAGAAGCGCTCAGTCTCACCAGTAACAAGGAAAAGGTGAATTAAAACAGAAGTTCATTTCACCACCATCTGGTTAGCAATTATGAAATTGAAGATAAGTATCAAGTACTGGTGAGAGTGTCAGGAAATTAAATTTGTGGGCTCTTTGGAAAGCAATTGGTAGTAACTGAGAAAATTGTAAATTGTATATTCCCAGCAATTTTACATGTTCATACCTGCTTTAGGAACTGCTGGCAATCATGCTCATGAAGGGCAGTTCAAAACAACATTTGTTTTGAATAACAATAACCCCAGAGTTGAAGCGACCTGAATATTCATCAGGAGGGAAACAGATAAGCTACAGAAACTTTAAGAAAGAAAAAAGAATGAGCAAGTGTATGTTTTCTATGACCTTACACAACAAAGGTGTAAATCTCTGAAAGGTCACCTCTACCCAGTTACCTCTGGGCACGGGACTGAGATGGAGAAAAGCAGATAAAAGAGGTCTCAGACTTTTTTTAATACTGTTCTGGGTTTACAAGCAGAATGTGTTTATGTAAATAATGTGTTTATGTAAATAAAATGAATTAAAAAATGTAAAGGCAACCTAGCTATATTAGAATTGTAGCATTGTAGGATGTTTTGCTGTATCACAGGCCATTGCCCATAAGATGCTAATAGCACCATTGCAGTTATGAAAATCAAAAATATCTGGACTTTGAAATATGTCCCCTTGTGGGCAAAATCAACTCTGGTTGAGAATCCTCAGTTGCATACATCAGCTTGATGGCATATATGAATCTTCATAATGTATCCTATACTTCTCAGCCGAATGCCAGTCTCTATTTTATTCATGGGTCCTGGTCTGTGGATCTCAGTCCTGGCCTTGTTAGCCTGACCTGGCTTTCTGACCAGTCATTTTCTAGGTAAGTTGATTTGGGATTCTTCAGTGCAGAACTGTATTCTGACTCACCGTAAGGTAAGCAAACAGTAAATGCCAAACCTCTTTTTCTGATATCTGCGGACTAATGTTCAGATCATGGGGCAGGGAGAAGGGATAGTAATCAAGAATCCCAAAAAGACTGTAGAAAGTAATCAGTTCAGAGACAGTGTGGGTCAAGCTATGGGTTAAATGTCAAGACTGAGAAGAGAAAGCCAATCCGAGCTCACCCCAGGATTAACTCTCAAAACAATCAAAAAGCATGATTGCCTAGCTAACAGTGCTTCCCTCTTCCCTGCCTGTCTGTTTTACGTCAACAGTGTCCAGCCTCCCACAGACAATTAGGAAGACAGATATAGGTCATGGAGGGGATGGACATCTGTCTGATGAGGCCAGGAGACAGAGATCCCAAAGCTCATATTCCAGAGCAATAAGGCGAGGTTCAATGTCACTTTTCAGGCTCACTCTTGAAAGAAAACATTTACTGAACACCACCTATCAAGCACTGTTAGGTTTTGTGGATTCCAAGATTACGCTGTAACGATTTAGTCTAAAATTTACTTACCACAAAACCACTAAAGAAAAACATCTCTCAGGAATCAAAATACAAAAGCTGTGAAAAGACCCGTCATTTTTAGCACTCCATTAGACCATGTGTCACTAGCCATACCTGTGGCCTCAGTATTTCATTTTACCACCTACAGGGATGGGGTGTGAAAATTGCATTGTGAGACTCTGTGACTCAAAGACCCCAATTCAAGGAGAGGATTGAGTTTCCAGAGTGTAGGAGGATGGTATCAGATTTCATCATGTGCGCTTACAACATGGAAATTCGAATTTCCTGCTCCCTAAACTCTAAAAATGCTCCTTTGGCCCAGGTTTTTGCCCCTCTAAGCTAAATTGGAGGTACCTCCTCCTGTGTCTCTGTCTGTCTGGTCCCCTGCTCCCCAGTGTCCTGGGGAAGTGAAGATAGGTTGAGCACTTTATTTCCTTAGGGGCTGGATCACTTCCCTGCCTGCCCATCTGGCCTTTTTCCTGACAAGATGTTCCCTGACAATTTGAGATCTGCAGACACAAGGAAAATGGAGCCAAGTGAGACTGACCCTGGTGTGAAATCTGGAGAGATGATAAAATCTCTTCTTAGCAGGAAAGGGAGCATTGCAGGATATCATTATGCCTTGTAAATAACCCATTGTCCTCTGACGAGTGCAGTGAGTTCAATCAGAGGAGTTTCCACAACACTTTCTTAAAAATTGAGGTCTGATTGCACCCCAGGTCAGCCACTGGCCAAATGCTGGTCTACTGCCAATTCCAATAGGGAATTCTTTGCTGTTAAAGACATATTTAAAAAGTCTAACTAAATTCCTATTCCCTTTCTCTCACTGTAGTTTTTCCTTTGTCCTAGGTTGTTCTGGCATGAACAGGGCCCAGGAGAGTGATAAATGACAATGCACTGTGTAGCAGGGCACTCTGTGGCCCTTTGGGGGCAGGTCCACAAATCTGTGTCTCAGTGATTGTCCATCTCAATTTTATTTCCAAGTCAGGGATCATCGGTCACAGTCACAAATAAGAGGAAGCCTGAAGCAAAATTGAGAAAAAGACTTGGTTGTTTTGTTTGCTTCCTAGCTCCTTTCTCATCATCCTTTTTCTCCAGTGGTGGGTCACTCTTTTTCCAAACCATCCTGCCCCATTCTTTAGACTCTTCATTCATAGCAAGACATAAACTTTGATTGCAAGCCACATGTGCTATTTTTTTTCTCCCCAGGAATTCCAAGTCAAAAGTTAGATGGTGGGAGAAGGGCTCTTGATTATATTTGAAATCATAATACTTGTGTGTTTGCCTACCAAGAGCTCAGCCCTGAGATCAGGGATGCCAGGTTCTGGGTCTGGCCATTCTAGTTTTTCAAACAGGTATACGGAAGCTGTCCTGCTCTTTATGTCCCAACTGTGCCATACCAAACAACTGAAATTACAGTGGGTTCATGGAAAGCCACATGCAGAGAGACAGGTGTTCTCCCTCTGTGGCTGCGGAGCTTTTGTCTATCAGGCACATGAGATAATTGTGGTTTTAAAATCACCTCTTCCAAAACCATTGTCTCCATTTCAATTTTTCAAAAATGCATTTTTCTCAGGCCTCAAGTCCTGCAGCACTTTGCAGAGAGCAACAATGGTCTGAATGACTTGATCTAATTTAAAGAGCTTCGAGAAGTGCCCTGATTCTTTTATTTGAGCAGACATGCCTTTCTTTGTTCATGCATTCAAACGTTCTCTGCTTGTTTGTTCAAGCTAAGAAACTAACGCTGAATAACTTGATAACAATTGGGATCACAGACAGTTGGATTCAACAGTATAAATGAGCTTCTGGAGTGCTGGAAAATTGAAGAAGAATTCAACTCGCTCTCTCTTTTTACAATCTTCCCTTCTCTGCTGGTGGACCATTCCTTCAATCCTTGCTTTTAGGATTCCAGAGTGTAATTCCTTAACTTACACTGTATTTATCAAATTATTGTATTAAATCAACCAGTATTAAATTAACCAGTATCTAAAACAAATTCAAAAGGACACCTGTACCCGGATGATTATTGCAGCACTATTTACAATAGCCAGGATGTGGAAGCAACCCAAATGCCCCCAAACAGATGAGTGGGTCAGAAAGTTATGATATATGTACACAGTGCAATATTACTCATCAATCAAAAACAAAAACAAAAACCAAACTTGTGTCATTCGCAGCAACATGGATGGAGCTAGAGGGAACCATGTTAACAGAAATAAGCCGGAAAGAAAAAGAGAAATACTGGATAGTCTCACCTATTTGAGGGATGTAGGGAAACAGACAAACAAATGGACAAGAACAAGTTAAAACTGTCAATAGACCTGAAGCATAAAGGAAGAGGGAGGGGGGAGGGTAAAATCTGGGGAAGGATGGGCACAAGAGATTAAGATGGTTCACGGGTGTTAAGGTAGTAGGAGAACCTTGGGGTAGAAAAATGTGAAAAATATATATGTACAATTACTTTTTTAAAAAATTAAGAAAATTAACTTGTATCCTCTAATTTAATACACATATTTTTATATATTTACAATAACTACACTGGGAGATCATTCACATGCTATATATGTCACTCAGTGAAAACATATCATTCAAAGGGTATTAGTATATTCACAATTTTGCCATCACTACCACAATCAACTCTAGGATACTTTCCCCACTCCAAAAAGAAACCTTGTACCTATTAGCAGCCACTTCCTATTCCCCTGTAGAGTCCCCACCCCTAGGCCGCCTAGCTACCATCTCCCTATAGAATCCATATATTTTAGCAGGAACCTTTAGAAAACCTGCACTCTGCAAGAGGATGATCCCCAAAGGGGTGCTTTCAGGTATACCATGGCAGGTCCTTGAAAGGAAGCATGTAAAACAACGGTGGCATTATGGCCGGCACCTGTCAAATCACACATTTCCCAGAGTCAGTAGTAGTAGGAAGGGGTACACAGACAGCAGATTCAGCCAGTAATGATGATTCTACAACTTGAGGAGCGCAATTCCTTCTCCTAGGGCCTGGGTCTTCAATGCTTACCATCAAGGTCATTTTTGATAAAGGAACAAATGTAGTGCTACCCCTGCCCCTGCACATATCACATGCACCTACTCTGTGTGGGTTTCCAACTCACCACAAAGGAGGGTGAGAACACACAACTATTGTATGTGGTCCCAGATATGTGGTCCCCTGCTATCCAGGGGATGAGGAATACCTTCCCCATTGCAGTGCAAACTGGAAAATTTCCAAAGAGCATGCTTTTCTGGCCTGGGGAGAGGTTCACAATAGCATCTCATCCTAGCGGACACCTTGCCTTGCTGCTCTAGTAGCTATCCACCAAGCTATACCTACTCTGCCTATAGGGTCAACCAACACAGCTTAGTCATCTAATTTGAGTCATCTACTCTTCTGGCTGCCAGGTATATGCCAATGAGTAAGACAATTTTTACAAACCCATTCTGGGTACACAGTATTTCCCACTGAAAATTCTGCTAATAATGCTCACTGCCACAGGCTAGCTGGGTCAAGCACCAAAGCTTAGTGGTGTAGGCAATAATCAAGAGTGAAGAAAGTAAAGTGGGGCAGGCTGGGGAGAGAGATTCTTAGATCTGCTGTTTTCCCTATTGCTCGCTACAGCCTTTTATTAAGAAGTTCAACAATACATGGTGAGGGACCAGGCACCGTGGCTCGTGCCTGTAAGCTTCAGCCTATGAAGCGGCCGGGCTATGGATCATGGTTTGAGTCCCGCCTGGGGCCCATAGCCAGACCTAGCTCCAAAAAAATAGCTGGGCACGCCTGTGGCGCACGCCTGTAATCCCAGCTCCCTGGGAAGCTGAGGCTGGGGATTGCTTGAGTGTGTGGTACCCTGGGCAACGTGAGCCTGCGGTTCCATGGGCAAAAATAACAAGACTTAGTCTCAAAAACAAAACAAAACAAAACAAAAAAACAATACATGGTGAGTTAGAAGTTCATCATTACATGGTGGTCTTGTTACATAAGACATGCTCATTAGTCTTAAGGAGAAGCGGCTGTTACAAATTCAGCAGATAAGGTGTGTGATAGGACAGCTTCCTGGGATGACTTCCCAGAATAGACAACTTATTAAGGCGCAATATTATCAGAGAAGAATGCAAGGCCGTCTCGGACACCAGCACTGCTTCCGCGAATGTGTGGGCTGGCTGCATTCAGCTGGCACCAAACCAGTCCCCCCAGCATTCCAGGACAGGCTGCACACGAGCATACACCTGGCCGTTCAGTTCCTCACATCATCTGCTGGTGCCCAACAGATACCCTTGGACAAAATGCATCTCTCTTTTTGGCTATGCTTAGTGTCTGAAATTCTTATTTCAGTAGGTCTTTGGCATCAGGCTTCGATGGATTTGCTCATTGTAAGAAACACACTAATTTACTTTTAGCCATTAATCTTTAGTAGTTTGTCAGACAACCAACCCCAGTAGAGCCTTGAGCGAATGGAATTCTAGATAGGCAGGGGTGGCTGAAGCAGATATTATGGGTCCTTGTTCCTCAATGTGTGGTCCATGGGTCAACAGCATTGGCCTCCTTTGATGGGTCCGTCAGAAATGCAGAGTCTCAGACCGCACCTCAGGCTCTCTGAATGTGAAGCTCCACTTTCATAAGACTCCAAGAAGCGGCAGTCTGTAGCAAGGTTTCTGAATGGTGGCACCACAGACATTTGGGCCCTGACATTTCTTCCTTGGCAGAGGGTGGGGAACGGCCTGTACATTCTAACATGTTTATTAGCATCCCTGCCCTGTACCTACTAGATGCCAATAGCACGCACTCATCTCTGCAAATAGTGATAACCAAAAATGTCTCTAGACGGTGCCAAGTGCCTCCTGGTGGACATGAAGAAATCAGCCCAAACTGAAAATCATCTTTTTAGAACCATCTTCACTAATTTTTAATTAACTTTCACATTCTCACACATAAGAAGTTTTCACATCTCCACATACAAATTTCAAAAATGACAACACAACTATGTTTGCCTACTGAAATTAGCCTTACCGGAAGTAGTAATATTGATGAAATAATAGGATCAATGGGCTGTGGATTTCTAACACATCTAACAATAGATAAAATGATTAGAATTTGACTCATTTGTGTACGAAAGCCATGGAACTATCGTGCACACAGGTGGAAAGATTTTAATCTCCAGGAAAGCCTAGCCCAGAACCCAGTTCTGGCGTAGGGTGGGCCCAAGGCTTTGGGAGGGTCTGGGTTGCCACGAGTGTTAAAAAGATGCATGATGCTTGCGGGAATAAAGTGGTGTCATTAAAAGCAAATTTCTTTTTCTATTCAGTTTTGTTTCTGGTCAGGCCAAGCTATCAGGTTTGAGTATAGGAACATTACACCTCCCTACATTCTGGAGACTCCAGGAGTAGCCATTTTGACTTATTCTAGCACACGATTCTAATTCCATAAACTTCACTTTGAACTACTGGTGACTACAACTAGTTCCCAAAATGATTCCCTTATAGTGTGACATAAATTTCATATAACCTTTTTAACCATATGTTGATCTAATTAAGGATTCCCCTAGTTCTCCTGGCAAAGCTGCTTTCCATATGCAGGAGAGGAGCAAATCCCCTCTATGAGTTACATCAATGATAAGATTGGGTCACTGCTTCTCAGCTGAATCAGCAGCCTGTGACCTATGGCCCATTTCTATGTGACTTTAAGTTATGGGCCACTTACAATATGAGTCCTTTCCAACATATGAGCCATTATAGATCCACAGCACTCCATTAAGTGGTGGGAGCAAAAGAGTCCTTGCCAATGTATGAGCCATTATAGATCCACAGCACTCCATTAAGTGATGGGAGAAAGAGAGAGGGAGAGGGGAGGGAAGGATGGGAGAGAAAAGAGAGAGATCTTGTCTGTGACAGAAAATATGATAATTTCCCCTAGCAGAGACTACTCCAGGGTTTCTGCTCTTAGAGAAACATGATAGAAACTAAATCTGGCAAGTTAAGCTCTTTGGCAGGTCCTGATGTCTCCAGCACCTGGAAGCCAGGTTCAAAGTTTCATGGTTGTGGTCCATATGCTGTGTTCAATTCTAGCTACCTGATTAACTGCTCAGCCAAAAGATGAGTGTCTGCCTCTCTAGGAGCTGCAAACTACAGCTGCAAACTGGAGATCTCGGTGGGTAAGAACCTAATTTGGTGGCTGGCTGTGAGTGTGAGGGGAAGGTGGCTTCCACCTATAATTTAGGTGACACTTGCAGTTCGTTGCAATTCTTCTCCCTGCTCCTTTCGGCTAGAGGAAATACTTGAAGTTAGGATCCAGAATGGGAAGTAGAGATGTATGAAATGAGAGGAAAAGAGAAGATCTGTGTGACGGGCCTGTCATCAGGGTACTTTCAGCTGGGGACCAGGACAATTATTGAACATTGGTTTTAAATGTCCAAAGTATAACAAATTTATTTTAAAGGCCCTTTAGTGTTACCTGGAGAGATTTTTTTAATATATAATTAATTAATATATAATTAATATATATTTATATAATTAATTAATTAAACAAATATATATTTAACATATAATTAATTAATTAATAAGACTCATTCGTGGGAGCCATTCCAAACTAATTTATTTCTGAAACTTGGAGGAAATCCCAGGCACTGATATTTTTTAAAAGCTTCCCAAGTGATTCTGACTTTCCAACATTTGATTATGAACATTTGCAAACATATTGTAAAGTCTGTATCACCTAGATTCTACACTTAGCATTTGCTGTCATTTTACCATATATCTACCTCCCCATTCAATTCTATCAACTCATCTTCATTGGTGACACATTTCAAAATAGGTTGTAGAACTCAGTATACTTCACTATTAATTATTTTTCCAGGCTTATAATTAGAGTTCAATATTTGTTTAAGATTTACATATTGTAAAAAGCATAAATTTTAAATGTATCATTTGATGAGTTTTGACAAAACATAGCCCGGAATATTGCAAATCTTTACCAAGATATAGAAAATATCCCCTCTTATGCATCTTCTCGATAACCACCCACTCCTGTTCCTAAGAAATAATCACTGTCCTGGTTTGACTTTTTTTCCAGGTGATTCCAATTTGCAGGGAGCGTGGTGAACTCCTTCAAGAGGGACAAATTCCAGCTCCCTGGCCCCTTTTATTGGGGCAGTAGTTTTCTGTTAATAGATCTGGAATCAGTTATATTGAAACCAAGTCCAGTCCAACCAAATGCTATTTTTGTGATTTTAGATTCTTTCTTATAAAATAGGAATCATAATAGTACCCACTACACATGATTGATAGGAACACTTAAATGAGATAATGTAAGTACATCAGTAATAAAGTTAACATTTATTAAGTGCTTATTATTTGCTAGGCACTCAGCTAATTGCATGGATTACCGCATGCAATCCTCCCTATTGTTATGATCCCCATAGTGAATAGGAAAAGAAGCTTATAAAAGGTAACTACATGGCTCAAAATCACACAGCTAATAATTGTAAGAGCCAGAATATAATGCAAAAGTGGTTTTATTCTTGACTACGTTATTATCCATCACACTTTCTTCTCAAAGCCTGGCATACTTAGAGCTTAAGAAAAGTATAAATATATATGTGTGCACATATCTGCATATTTTGTCATATAATTACCTATCATTTATATATTCAGAGTCCACCTGAAGATTTGGAACCTCAAACCCAAAGCAAAATGCAAATAAGCTTAGAAATCTCTGCAGTCTAACAATGCTCACCTGTTCCTTGACCTGAGCACCTATGTCTATTGTGCTCTTAACAATCCCCTTTCCATTGCGACTTTCAGAAACAGCAGCAATGAGACAAGCCACTGTGCTTACCAACACACAAAGCTCCCAGTGACAACATCCCTCTGGAAGAAAGAACTAGGGAAAGCGCTTTTTCCCATTAACACATTCAGCTCCCTGGCGCTCTGTTTTGCAGCTGTGCTGTAGTCACTCAGACAAAGGGCTTGCTGGAAAATCAGTTACATCATCCACTTCAGTCCTGACAGACTTGCCAGGAGCCACATGATTAACATCTCGACAAAACCAGAGAATGGGCAGGGCTTACTCTAGTTACATTATGCTACCCTTCCCCCTAGTAAAAATCTCATTAAATTGGACAATTATTCACAGCACATTTGAGGTGTCTGTTTATAGACATCAGCATCCATTTTCTCCTTAAATAAGGGGTAAGCCCATCTTACCTCTTAGTCTCCCCTATTACACCACTCATTTCTAACAGCCTGTCTTCACAAGCTAGATGATACCAGTTGGTTGGCAAAGGATAGAGAGTGGTGTGCTTTGGGGAGGGCAGCAGATGGATATCTAGTAGTAAACAGTCTAACTGAGTCTTAGGAGGAAGAATGGTGACAGCTGAAAACAGAACAGTACTTCTTTCATGACCATCAAAAAAAAAAAACATTTCAAAAGACTGGTAAATCAATTTCAAAGTTTTGGAAGCTCAGTTCAGGAGACATGCAGCAAACAGAACAAGAAGGTGAGGTGGGGCCCTGAGCCTTCAAGTTCAGCAGTTGCTTTGGAATCTCAGACTGCCAGGCTTCTTTTAATCATGTGAAGGCTATTAGGGACCCTTCAGTCAGGGAAGGGCAATAACTGGCAATTTAGCTAACTGAGTGCCTGGGGTTATGATGAAGTCAGCAATCAAGGGATTCTTGCCAATACAGGAAAACTGATAACACAATGCAATGAAATGAGGTTCTCAGTTATGAACATCAATGTTCCATTATTGCAACACTCCCGGAGTTAATGTCCCTAGAGTAATCATGACTGTGATTTAATACTATCAGCTGCTGGACTTATGGCCCAAACACAGCAAGGCTGGTCTATCACTATCCTTCTAGCCCCCGAGGGACCAAGCATTTCATTAAGTTATAGAGCAATAGCAAGAGAGGAACCAAGTTTAAGCTGCAAGAAATCCCTTTCCTAGTTCCTGATTCCAGAAAGAAAGATAAAAGATATTGTCTGAATACTGACCAGCAATGACTGATGCAAACCCTTAGGAAATTTAGCATGTGCAGGTATTTTGATTCTCAGCCTAAGGAGTTAAATATTTAGGTCTAGTTCTGGTCCTCATACATATATTTTTGCATATGTTGGTATTGCTGAGCCAGGAAACCAGAAATATTTGTTGACTCTTCTTTCTACCAATAATTGTGGTTCCTGGGACACTTATGTCAGGAATCATCATTAATTCCTGGCAAAAAGAGAGTGAGCCACCATGCATGGCCCAAATGAATCCAGGTCACCTCAAAAATAGAGTAAAATCTTTTTCAACCAATAATAATAATAATAACAATAACAATAATAATAAAGGTGTCACTTTGAGTGCCTACTAAGTACTTTATTACAGTTATATCTAATTGTCATGTTGTGAATTAAGGACAGTGTATGGCATGTAATAACTACCCATTTGGGGGCACTGTACCCACCTTGCAGATGATAAAACTATGACTCAAAGAGGCTTTATAATTTACCTAGGGTTCGAGACTTTAAAGAGGTTTGAAATTGAATACCTCCTGCTTTGTTCTCCCCTGGATAAACCGAGACTCCTGGAGTAACATCTATGAACACTCCTCATCTGTCTTTTTCCTACATGGTTGCAGAGTCCATATAATTACATTAAAATTTGAGAGCAGTAGTTATCTAGGGTACAACATCACTATAGACAGGAGTTTGCTCCAAAAATTATTAAAGAGGAACCCAGGCCATAATGAAAACCCCAAATAAAGCAAAGAAAATTTTAGCTGGAAAGTATGTTATGTTTAAGCTATTTGCTCCTAATTCTCTAGATCCCACAATCTACCCACTTGAGCAGAACTCTGAGTAGTTTTAGAAAACCAAGGCAGCTCTCTGGCAGCACATACGTGTTTCCTTAATGTTTCTTTTTTTTCTTTCTTTTTTTTTTTTTTTTGAGACTAGGTCTCGCTATTTTTGCCCATGGAACTGCAGGCTCTCATTGCCCGGGGTACCACAGACTCAAGCAATCCCCAACCTCAGCTTCCCAGGTAGCTGGGATTACAGGCGCGCACCACCACGCCCAGCTAATTTTTTTGGAACTAGGTCTCGCTATGGGCCCCAGGCGGGACTCAAACCGCGATCCCTAGCCCCGGCTGCTTCATAGACTGAAGCTTACAGGCACGAGCCACCGTGCCCAGCTCTTAATGTTTCTTGATTGTTAAAGTGATTTATGAGTCCTAGTCTAGTCTCTTGTTTGTTAACTTCATATTTAGTGTTCTCCCCACTCATTCATATTTACAGCACAGCACTTGGGGGAAGAACCCCTTGTTCTTAAATAAACACATGCTTTACATAAAACCTACTCTCTCTCTCTCTCAGAATCAAGCATAGTTACCCAAGCTTGGAGCATATTTCTCTACTAGTTCATTAGAGAAACACCAGAGAAAGGCACTGGCCTATAAAACAACGTAATTGCCCGGGTCATCCTGACTAAGTGGCATAATTTGATTACCAAATTCATTAGGTGGTCTCCAGTGGGAAATGAAACAAACAAAGGATAGACTACTACAACAATTCAGTCTCCCCTTTGAAGATAATTTCCTACAAAGTCTCCCAAGGTTAGGTGCAACAACCTTATTCAGCACCATGGACAACACCACAGATTGCCAGTTACTGTGAGTAAAGGGCTATGGGGCATTTTTCAGATTCCTGGGTTTCTTCTCTTCATTCTACTTTCCTCTCTCTGTAATCAGATATTTGTTAAGACAGTGGAAGTGGGGCTCTATGCTGTTCTACAGCAAAATCTAGGAATGCAGCAGGGGTGGGGACGCTTTCAGAAGCAGTGTTCTAACGAAAAAGCAGAATTGAAGGCAGCTGGTTCAAAAATAATTTAAATGGATTGAAATGTGCCTTAGTCAGTTATTCCTGCATACCAATACTCCCACAGAGTCCTTTGTCTAGAGGTGAGATTGAGCATGCATGCAGCTCAAAAACTCGCTGATCCTTTCAAATACCTTAACCTTGACACTGGCCTCCTAGAAAATTGAGGAGATGTATAAAAATAAGACAAGCTACAAGGGCAAGTAAAGATGGGAATATAAGGGAAATCTCTGTATTGTGAAAGAGAGCCCAAACAAAGCAGATGGCATGATAATATAGCGAGAACCTTAGAAACGCAACTGAAAAACCAATGAAATCAGTAAACCAGTTCAGTAAGGTAGCAAGGTATGGAATCAATTGCATAGAAATCAGAAACCATCTCATATGCAACACATCAGCCTGAAGAAGAAAAAATAGAGAAAACTATCCCATTTACAATTGTACAAGGAAAATCAAATACCTGGGAATAAATCTAACACAGGAGGTGAAAGAGCTAAACAAAGAAAATTATAAAACACTGTTAAAATAAATAGAAGACACAAAGAAATGTAACTTCTCCAAGGAAGAAATACAAGTGGCCAATAGACATATGAAAAAATGCTCAGCATCAGTAATAATCAGAGAAACACAAATCAAAACCAAAATGAGATACCACCTCACACTGGTAAAAATGGCCCATATCAAAAAAAAGGGGGGGAGGGGCAACAAGTGCTGGTATCTGGTATAGATGTGAAGAAATAAGAACTCTTTTACACTGCCGTTGGGAATGCAAATTGGTCCAGCCACTACGGACCTTCAAATTACTGAAAATGGAACTACCATTTGATCCAGCAATCCCACTTCTGTGAACCTATCTGAAGGATACAAAAACATTAATGCCAAAGGACACCTGTATTCGAATGTTTATTGGACCACTATTTACATTTGCCAGGGTATAGCAATAACCCAAATGCTCCAAAACCAATGAATAGATCACAAAGTTGTGGTACATTTACACAATGAAATATTACTCCTCAATCAAAAAAGACAAACTTGGGTCATTTGTGGCAACATGGATGGAGTCAGAAGGAATTATGCTAGCGGAAATTAGTCAGAAAGAAAAAGATAAACAATAATGGTCTCACTTAAAAGTGGAATATAAAGAAACCAAACAATTGGCGAAGAAATAGTTAAAGCTAGCAAGCCGGTAACGGAAATAAAGCATACAGCAGGAGAAGGGAAAGGGACAAAACAGTAAAGGAACACAAGGGATCATGCTTATGGTTCACGGGTGATATAGTGATTGAAGAATCATGGGGTATGCAATGATGTAAGAAAAATATATAGAATATAGATATGTAAAATCAATAAAAATAAAAATAAACTATTTTGAAATAGATCCCTAGAGAAGTTGGGAGGGGGGAGAAAATACCACATCAAATAATGAGCTGACCACTGGGACTTGCCAAGCAATAAACAGAACCAATGAAAGAAGGCTGAAAGGGCCCTTAACAACTCTATAGCCCATATATCTTCTCCAAGATAAACTTGCACCAGACTCACTTGAAAGACGCATTAAAACACAGATTGCAAGCCGGGTATGGTGGCACATGCCTGTAAGCAGCAGCCTAGGAAGCTGCAGCCAGGGCCAGGGATCGTGGTTCGAGTCCCACCAGGGGCACATAGCAAGACCTAGTTCCAAAAAAATATAGCTGGTCTTGGTGGTGTGCGCCTGTAAACCCAGCTACCTGGGAATTGCTTGAGTCCGTGGTACCCCGGGCAACGTGAGCCTGTGGTTCCACAGGCAAAAATAGTGAGATCTAGTCTCAAAAAAAAAAAACCACAGATTGCAGGACCCCAACCCCAGAGTTTCTGATGCAGGTGTGAAACCGAAGCCTGGTAATCTGCATTTCTAACACATTTCCGGGTGATGTTGATGCTGTCGGTGGAGGAAAAACACACTGACAATCACATTATAGTCCAATCCCTTTAGGGCACAGGAAAGCCAATGAAGGCCTAAATTAGCAGTGACATGTCCAATATCACAGAGCTGGTTAGTAGTTCATCCATCAAGTCCTACACTCCAGGCTTCCAGATTTCTAATCCTGTGTTTTTATCCCACAGCACCACACTATGGATTAGTCATAGGCTAGCATATAATGGATAACCACAAGAAAATGTGACAGCAATAGAAATGAATTCTGTCTTTGTGCGACTTTATACCAAATGCCCTCTGACTTCAGCTTCTAGCAACCAGGAAAGGGCTGCTGTCAGCACTGAGGTTTAACCCTCCATAACAGTACCAGAAATTGCTCTGCTTCCATTTCATTCACTCTTCTGGCATTATCCTCATACAAAATTCACATCAAATTTATTTCACACAAGGTAGGTTTGCCATATTTAGCAAAGAGCAGTATGGAATGTCCAGTTAAATTTGAGTATCTCATTGTTTATCTGCATCTCATATTTAACTGGGTGCCTCTGTTTAATCTAGCAACCCTAATGATAGGCATCTGCTGGTCAATTCACTTCTAAGTTCATGATTTCTGCTATGTCTGGCTCCACCCAGATGCTAATGAGGCTAAGGAACACCTGACCCATCCAACTCCTGCTTGCAGCCTGCCTGGATTGCTGGGACTCCATTGAGGCAGGCTAGAAAGGCTATGATTTGAAGGGCAGCAAAAAAGGCAGCAGCAGCTGAACTGGAATCCTCCAGCATTTCTCATTTCTATAAAAGTTTGATTCTGGTTCTATGCCCTGTGATTAACCAAAACAAGAGAAGACAAATAAAAATTCTGTACAGCTGTTTCACACTGACAGACCTGACCTTCCCAGCTGAGGGTTCTTTGTGCTGGGAAATTGTTACCTAGCAACCAGGCCCTGCAGCTGCCAGACTCCAAACACTAAAAGCATGACTTATAGAAAAGAAGCCAGGAGAAGAGGGTGGGGTGGAGACTGCATCAATCTGAGCTTTGTCTTGGGGTCTAATACTATATTCCAGTGAGAGAAGATAGCAGGAATTGAAACCCCTTTCTGTTGCGAGTCAACTGCCAAATCAGTCTTGGGTTCAACTTCCTGTCACCTCCACCTGCTCTAGCAGTCACCCCTGGCTGTGAAAATGGGAGGGTTGGTGGAGGGGTGGAAATAAAGATGTTTACCAGGGTTATCAAACTTTCTGTATAGTCCACATGATCATTATTCTTTGACAATATAGCACATCTTCAATCTTAATACACATCTATAATAGACATTACTATCCTCTTCCTCCTCCTTTTATTTCTCTTCCTCCCCCGCCTCTCCCTCTCTTCCTTCCCTCTTCTGTCTCTCCCTCTACCCTTTTTAAAAAAATACAGATGGAGGGACTCACCATTTGGAGGCCTTTGAAGCTCCCCAGGTGTTTACAGTGTACAGTCAGTGTTGAGAACTTCCTAGTAAGCCCTCTCCCTCCCCATCTGAAAGAACACCCCTATATGTTATGATTCGATAGGTTATTTTTTGGGTCAGGAAATGCTAATACCATTAATTTATATGGAAAAATCTGAGCATAAAAAAATAGGGACGGACGTTCTACTTTGATATTGTGGGGAAACTACTGTAGAAGGTGAAGGATTAGCTTAGTGGATTTCAAATATTAACATGTGAATCTCCTGATTGGCTTCTTGAAGCACAGAGTCCTGAGTCCCACCCTCTTACAAACATAATTTATTAGGTAAGGGCCAGGACATCTGCATTTTTGTTTTTTATATTAAATTATTTATATATAAATTTCACATCTTTGTAATCCCCAGGGTTAGCCCATTGCCTTCCCTCCCTGACTTTTCCCATCCTCTCCCTCACTCCCCCACCCCAGTTGTGTTTTTTAGTTTGGTTGTTGGCTTATTTTGACTTTTCCTCATAGCTTTTTGTTTATTTTTCCCATGTCCCATATATTAGTGAAACCATTTGGTTTCTGTCTTTTTCTTTCTGACTTGTTTCTGCTAATATGATTTCTTCTAAGTACATCCACGTTATCATAAAATAGTCAAATTTGTCATTTTTAATTGATGAGTAATATTCCATTGTGTATATATACCACAACATGTGCATTGTTAACAAGCCCCCACATGGGCCCTCTGTTCAGAATTTCACAAGGCTGCCTATCTGAAGTATAAGTTGTATTACCATTCTCATATGGTCTCTAGGTTCTCTTCCAAGATTATTCAGGATATTGTCAGGATTCAGATCCTTTCAGTTATAAGATTGATGTGCTTTGAGGGTTCTTCACACAGTTTTCCATAGTGGTTGAACCAGTCTCCATTTCGATCAGAAGTGTAAATGTATTCCTTTTTCTCCGTACACATACTGGCACTTGTTATTGCCTAGTTTATTTAATATGGACCATCCTTACTGGTGTAAGGTGGTATCTCATTGTGGCTTTGATTTGCATTTCCTTGATTACTAGTGATGATGTTGAACATTTTTTTCATATGCCTATTGGCCATTCATATTTCCTCTTTGGAGAAGTGTCTTTTTAGCTCTTCTCCCTATTAAAAACATAACCACCATTTGGCCCTGCAATTCCACTTCTGGAAATCTACCCAAAGGGCATCAAAATATTAACTCAAAAGGACACCTATATGTGTATGTTTATTGCATCACTATTTATAATAGCCAGAATATGGAAACAACAGTGATGTCCAAAATAGACAAATGGATCAAAAAGTTGTGGTATATATATACACGGTGGAATATTATTCAGTAATCAAAAATGACATTTGATGCATTTGTGATAACAAGGATGTACCTACAAGGAATCATGCTAGCAGAAATAAGCCAGAAAGAAAAATATAAACACTGGATGATCTCACATATATGAGGGACATAGGGATAACAAACAACAAAAAGCAAGAAAAAGTTAAAACTAACTGACAGCAGAACTAAAGCATAAAGCAAGGGAGGAGGAGGGAGAATAAAAGTGGGAGTAGGGATGAACATAAGAGATTAAAATGATTGTTCGTGAATGATAAGGTGTTAGCAAAGAACCTTGGGGTATACAATGATGTAAATATATATGTCTGTGTGTGTGTGCAATCAATTAAAAAAGAAAAAATGGTTGGGTGCTCCTTTTCTAACTAGCAACGAGGGAGAATTCTCAGTTTCTACTTGCTCACAGTCACTCTTGCAAAACCATAATTTACTTCTTCGCCAACAAGAGAAAAACTTCTCTGCCTTTTAGGCCACTTAATTTTTTTCTTCCAATTCTGTCATTCTGTGAGACAATGAGGAGATTTTGTGGTTGTAGGGCAAATGAGTTTTTTGGTTTTCTTGCCCTTTTGCCATTAGTCTCTATGACCAGCTCCTTCCCACAATTGTATACACCTGGCCCAGAGGGTGCGGGCTTGAGTCAGTGTACATACTTGGGCTTAGGATAGAGGCTAAAAGGCAGCATCACCCTGGGAGGAGGGGAGATGGAAAGAGTACATTAAAAGAAAGTTGAGGAGAACATGAGAAACTTAAGTGGCAGTTTCCTTGTTGTTATTTTAAAGTTTTACAAAGATAATTTCAAGGGCTCTGATATTCCTTCTGCTACAACCAATGATGAACCTACTTGGATTGGGGTGGTTATAGGACAATAACAGTTTATAAGTGTACATTTTAATGCATACATAATTTAAACCTTATACAAACTATATTTTATCTTTAAAATAAAAATTTATTTGTTAAAATAATAGTTTTGTCAATATAATGCACATACCATATCCGTTGCCCCCTTAAAGTATACAATTCAGGTGTTCTTCATATATTTAGAGTTGTGCAACTACCACTACATCAATGTAGAACATTCTCAACACACCAAAAAGATCATGATTATCAGCACGTACTTCTCACTTCTTTCCAAACATCTCAACCCTAGGCAGCCACTAATATACTTTCTGTTTCTATAAATTTCCCTGTCTGAATATTTTGTATAACGGAGTCATACAATACGTGCCCCTTTGTGTCTGGCTTCCTCATTTAGCATGTTTGCACTGGTCATCTATGTTGTAATACAAATCAATACTTGATTTCTTTTTGTGACTGAATAATATTCCATTGCATGAATACAGCACATTTTGTTTATCCATTTATCCATTGATGTGTATTTGGGTTATTCCACCTTTTTGCTATTGTGAATACTGCTAATATGAACATTTTATGTACAAGTGTATGTATGAATGTATATTTTCCCTTCCCTGGTATATATACATAAGGATAGAATTGCTGGCTTATATGGTAACACTGCTTCTATTTCCAGATGATTTCCAAAGTGGATACATTTTATATTTCCACTAACAGTCTGAACAGTTTGAGAGGGTTCTAATTTTCAATAACCTTGCTAACACTTGTTAATATGCCTTTTTGGCTATGACCATGATAGTGGGTGTGAAGTAGTAACTTATTGTGGTTCTAAGTTGCATTTCCTTGGTGGGTATGGATTTGTTCATTTGTTCATTTGTCTTTGTGTATTTTCTTTGGAGCAATTTCCTTTCAAATCCTTTGTACTTTTTTTTTGAGACTAGGTCTTGCTATTTTGCTCATGGAAATGCAGGCTGATTTTGTCCAGGGTACCATGGACTCAAGCAATCCCCAGCCTCAGCTTCTCAGATAGCTGGGATTACAGATGTGCGCCACCACGCCCAGCTATTTTTTGAGACTAAGTCTCACTGTGTTGCCCCCGGCAGGACTCGGGTCTTGGGTCTTGAACCCGTGGACTCAAGTGATTCCAAGTCTCAGCCATGCTCTGTAGCTGTGCTTAAAGGCACGCACCACCATGCCCAGCTTGCCTTTGCACATTTTAAACCACACAACTTACCTTTTTTATTATTGACATCTTTATATATATTCTTTATATATATTCTTTATATATATATATATATTCCCTCATCAAACACAGGATTTCCAAATATTTTTATGATTCCTATGAGTTATCTTTCCACTTTTTTATGGTATCATTTGTAGTACAAAAGTTTTGAATTTTGATGAAGTCTAATTTGCTTTTCTTCTTTGGTTGTTTATACTTCTAAATTCATACTTTAAAAAAACCATAGCCTAATCTAAATTCAAGACAAACACATGTCTTCTAAAGATTTTATGTCATTTGCTCTTACAGCTAGATCTTTGATCTATTTTGAGCTATTAATTTTTGTATATGGTATGAGGTACATGTTAACTATTACTTTTGCACATGGATAATCCAGTTTTCTAAGCATCACTTGTTGAAAGATTATTCCTATTGAATTATATTAGCACTCTTTTTGAAAATTAAGTGCTTGTAAATACTATCATTTATTTCTATACTCTCAATTATATCCCATTGGTCTATACATCTGTCTTTATGCCACTGTTTGATTACTGTAATCCTGTGATGTTTTGAAATCTGGGACAGGGAATCCTTGCACTTTGTTCTTTTATCAAGACTTTTGGATACTATGCTTTCTTAAATTTTGAAATGAGTTTTGGTTTGAGCTTATCAATTTGTGCAAAGAGGCCAGCTAATATTTTAATAAGGATTTTATTGATTCTGCAGATCAAGTTGGAAAATATTGACTTTTTAATAATATTATGGGTCCTTTTCCAAATTGCTTTACAACATGTTTGGTTTCCTCACTAAGAGTGAAAAAATCTTCAACATATATTCACTTTTTTAATTTGTCAAAAGTCCTGATTTTACCCCATTTTAAACATTATCTTTTAACACCTCTAACTTAGTTAGGGCAAGCATATTTCCCCAATTTCATAGACGTGGAAACTAATTCCCCATAAGGTTATGGGACTGGCTTAAAGGCTGAACAGCAGCAACTTAACTGTAGAACCCTGAAACTTGTTACCTGATGCCCATTCAAAGATGTTCTCATCATATGACATTTTCTTCTTTTGTTGCTTAAAAAAAATTTGGTGCCCAGCATAGCGTCGTCACATACATTTGAAGAGGTGTGAATTTATATCCCTAATTTATATACAATATTGTAAACCAATGTTACCTCAATATAAAATGATATGTTTTTAAATTTTAAATGGCATAAATTATGATGTTGAAATAATTCTGCTAAGTTTCTGCTTGGAACATCATTTCTCTGCTCTCTTCCCCTCTTGTCTAAACTCGTCATTAACAGTGAAAAATTGGAACTGTGGCAATCTGATGTTCTGATCCTTTCAGCTTCGTATTTGTTACAGCAGAATTTACAAGGTTTGAAATATGTATGTAGTATTTGTTTCCTGGAGAATCCAAAGTATAATACAAAACATTGAACAGGACACAAGGAATGAAAGTATCAATGCAGAACAGTTCATGACACAGGACACCTTAAAGGAATATATGTTCACAGTGGAAAGATGAGAGAATTTTATGTAGTGGAAAACAATCTGTGTGTCATGGTATGGGTGTAAATTATTTATGGGAGAGGTAGGGAGGTGGTATGGAAGAATAAAGAATGTCCTTCGAAACACAAGCAGACAATCACCTGTTCTGTCTGTTCAGAACCATTTTCAAAACATTCTTTTAGAAAATGAACCTATTTCATCCTTCGGTTTTGTCTGTTCACAAGAAAAATACTTCATTCTCTAGCGTTTTCTTGCATGTATGAAGACTGTGTAACGTTTAAGTTCTAGTAACTGTGACTGTCCAAAATTGAAATTCAGTACTCACTTATTGTGAAAATTAGGCTGTCAAAAAAACAAAATTCAACAGAAGAATCCTTCAGTTTTAGCTCACATTATTAGATATAGGTTCTTATTTATAATCTAATGTAAAGGGCTTTCACTAATGGAAGACTATTATTTTTTCATGTAGCTATCTAATGTAAGCCTTTACTTCTTGAAGTGTACATGTAATCCAAATGCCTGCCAAAATTCATAAGGTCTTTAATACAGAGAAATTAAAGAGAAGAGTTTGGTTATGTGTTTCTGACAGTTACTGCAGGGTGAGTTCATCAGGCTTTTTCCTCCATAACCTGCACCTGAGGTATTGCATCTTCCCCATGATTGTGTGACCCAGAGGGTATGCACATGTGTAGGAGAGTGGGCATAAAGGGGCACAGAGAGCATGAGCATGAGATAGACTATGAGAGAGCACACAAGAGAGAGAGCCTAGAGAAAGAGAAGGGCAGCCCTCTAGCCCCCAGGAATCTTCATACTCCTTTGGGCTCTCTCTCTCTCGCATTCTCTTGTGCTCTCTTGCCCTGCACTCGTCTGCCTCCCATTCCTACCCTGTCCCACACCAGCCCTGGCCCAGGCCTGCCCTGCCTGGTGTGTCTGTGTAACTGCTAAAACCATTAAAGAAGCTACACAGCTTAGTAAGCCTGATGCTTATAATTGGCACCGAGGATGGGATGGTTACCCAATAGTTGCTATATGCTTTAACTCAAGCTAATGAATAAAAGCTGAACAATTTTAAGATTTTTAAAGATTCTGACTTGTTACTCATGTGTGCTTGCTGTAGCCTAATTAGTATGTAGTGACTACCCAAAATGACTTTAAAATAAATTAACGTTTTAATAGGTATGCAGTAGCTTACAGCTTAAACAAAATGACTTTTGCTTGATTAGTCAGCATGGTAGGGCGGAGGAACACTGATCTTGGAGTGAAAGTATGGATTCTAATTCTAACTCCTCTATTGATTAGTTCTGTGACCTTGGGTAAATTCCTTTACTTCACAGAATTTATCAGCTTCTGCATCTGTCAAATGGCGACATGAGAGAAGACTCTAAAAATGTAAAGTGCAAGAGAGTTGTAAAATATTTTAATGAGTACTCAATTCATTTCTCAGTTTTCACCACTGAAATATCTGTTAAAGCTTAAAGACTATAGAACTACAGGATGCAGGATATAAGAAAAGGGGCAGACTTTGATCAGAACCACAATTATTTACAACACATGCCAAAGGTTAGAAACTACATCAGTTCTAAATTGGGAGCCATGACCTATATCTATTTCAAAACTTAGACTAATGTTTCGGGCTGCCTTTAGTTTACCTAACATCCAAACCTATATGGAACTTAAATTTGATTTTGGTCTGTGGTACAGAAATTCAGCATTTTAGAAATATACTGCGAGCTGCTGCCTTCCTTTCCTTTGTTCTCCCCCATTCGAAAGACTTCTCAAAATTAGTTTCCACCTAGCTCGGATCTGTGTTTGTGTTCCTTTTGTATTAACTAATCACTAAGTCACCCTCCACCCATTTAATCACTCAACATCTATATTGAGCACATACATGTTCTAGACACTCTTCTATGTCCCGAGGCTACATGTCTGAACAAGATGGTGCCTCTGACTGCAATTGTTTGTATCTCATTTTACAAGATATAAGATCTGATTGTAGTTATGATGCATGTGTACCTAACTAGATTGTAAGCACCTCAAGACTACTTTATTCTACCCCAAGGTTCATAATATGCTACTCTACAAATAACATGTGTTTTCTATTTAATGATTATTGAGGACTACCACAGACACAAAAGAATCTATTATGAAAACTGCTAATAAATTGAAATAATTGGGCATTCTATGTTACAGATAATTCCAATTTTTTTTAAAAGAAGTTACTGGTGTCTGGTACTCTCCACTGTGGAGTCATTTGTAGACATCAACGGGAAGTAGCTTACGTTTGCCTATTTGGAATCTTCCAGACTTGTTATAGAATCATAGAACTTTAAGCAGAGAAAAGAATAAAGTGCATAGAGGGTTTGCTTTGTGGAAGGAATTTTTAGGGTAGTCTACAAAATTAAAAACAGATTCAGGTGAAAAGGGGGACACCCTCCCTTGGAGATCCAGCACTTGACCCCAGAGCTCTCCTTGAGGGTAGTGCAAGCAGCAGTGGGTGCAGGTGTTTTACTACCTGTCACCCAACTGGGGCTCAGGCTGCATGCAGAGGCCAGCAGTGGCTCCTCTACCAGGCCACCACGGGGCATGCAGCCCTGACTCAGGGCTGCAGGGAGGAACGTGGGGCACCTCTGGGCCAGCTCAGAACCAAGGCTTTCTCTGGCTGCAGGCAGTAGAGAGGCCTGTGGAGTTGGTGCCTGGCTTGTAGACAGCAGCCTTCTGAAGAAGAGAAGCTGAAGATTTTCAAAGAGGCTGGGGGTTGTTGTTCTGCGCCCTGTCCAGCCTCTGATGTCACCTGGAAGGAGCATCAAAGGGCAAAGGTCTGCTGTCTCAAAGAGCTCTTTGTTGATGGTGTGTGCCAACAACTCACAACGAGTCGTTCACACAAGGTGTGTCTGAAACCACCACCTCTTGGTGACTGCGTCACCGGCACTATGGCCAGTGCTATCCAGCACGGCTGACGGGTGATGGGTACTCTCTGCCCAGATAACCTTTGAAAGCTGTTAACTCCTTCTGATTGTTCGGTACCCCTGGGGCTGCTGCCTCCATTGCTGTCTGCTCCAGCATCTGTTGCCCACCATGCCAAACTCCAGAAGGTGGCTATGGGCTGCAGCAGCCTCATCGCAGCTGCCCCACCTGTGAGCACCTCCAGCTGCAGGGAGTGATTCCAGGCTTACCAGCAGCCATGAGCTACAGGTCCTCGTTGGTGGGACAGCACCATCTTGAATGAGCAAGCTTGTGTTCGGGCCTTGTGGATACTGTGAACACTATCTGGGGTGAGAGCTGGCTACCTGTGACCTTACAAAGCCATCGCTTTTCCCCAATTCCTTGTTACATAAGTGCTACTGTTGTTCCCTAAACCTAGGTGGTCTGGTGACTGTGTGCATGGGTGAAGAACCCACAGACAATGGCCTGTCCTCTATTGGGCACTGCTCTTTTGATGCAGTAGCCCTGCTTTAGCCCTCTACAGCACACTGTTTCACTGGGAGGGGCACTGGTTTACTTGGATGACCCAACTTTTGAATGCTGGAGCAAGAATTCCTTTTGCAAGACTCTTCTCAATTATTCCTTTCTCTGTTGCAGATGTTGGCAAATGATTTCTGTAATGAGCTATGCTCTAGGGTGAGTTAAAATGGGCTTTTTCCACCCTTGTGCCACGAGCTTCTAATGGTCAGCACCTGGGTTCTGGCATGCACACCTGTGATTGCGGACACCTGGGCCCAGAGAGCACTGAGCTGTGCATGAGTAAATGCAGACATGGTGCTGAAGGGTGAAGAGTAAAAGGATGGCATCCTTCTGAGAACAGGGAGGGCTCAAGTTGTTGTCTCTCTGTTTTGGCATTAAAGACCTGTAAAATCCCCAGAGTCTCCAAAATTATCTTTAAGTGTGTAAGAAAGACTATGAACCTACTGGTCCTGGGCTGGTTGCAAAATGAAAGCCTTTAGACTTCAGAGAGAAACATCAACTCTTGTCTGCATTTCAGGTTTGCCAGGGTAGAGGGTGGATCCTGGTTTCTGTGAAGAACCTTAGCTAATACTGACCATATAAGATGTTGAACTCTAATGCCACGTTTTTCATACATTTTGCTTACTTATTTAAAATCTGATTTGTTGACCCTGTTCTACTATATTGTGAGTAGTGGAAAATCAAGTTAATTGTATTTCAAGGGGGAAGTATGCAAGCTCTGATCAACCTTAATACTTTTTAATTGTTTCACTGAATATTTTTCCTTTCTATTCCACTAGCTCTTGCCTTTTGTGTGAAGATTTCCAGGGTCTGCATTTTGCATTTATGCTATATGCATTACATACACAAACCCAGGCACCCCATACCATTCTGTTATGCTTCAGACTTAGGACTTGACAGGGCAAGGGCAGCATGGAACAGATGCTGTCATCCTTGAAAGCTACATTCAGCTGGGGGAAGGGGGTGGGGATATGAATTTATTGATTTAAATAGATTTTTTTTTTTGCTTTACAGGATAGGAGGGAGGAAGGGTGAACCATCTGACCTCACAGTCTCAGCAAGTTCCCAGTGGAGTAGCCAAACTCCATACCACACGGAGAACTGAGCCAAGAGGCAGGACTGTTAAGTCAAGTGGGGGAGACTGGAAATATTTAGCCAGCTCAGTAACAGTTCTTCTCTCTAGACTGAGAAGAAAATCTCAGAAGTCTGGAGCTTCAGGAGAAAATCTAAAAGGAATGTGACTATATAAAGTAAGCTGCATGATGTGGTCCCCTTTAAATGCTCACCTTTACATCAGCCCACCCCTGATTCTTCCACCACTGACTTGCACATGGTGCTTATTGGCAAACCTATAACCACCACAAACTCTTTCGCAACCAACATAACAGCAGAGGCAGCATTCAAAACCCATTCCAGACAGGAAGATCATGTTGGGGTTGAGATAGAAGTGTGTATATTAAGGATCATTAAAAAATACTAAAATCACCTCCAAATATTTCCTCAGAAAACCTAGAAATCCATCTCATTGTTAGTCAACTTCCACACCCCTTTCAGTTGCCTTCTGCAGGGCCGCAGGCCAAATGACAGCAGTCCCAGCCTGGAAATGTCATTCGTCAATCCCAGAAGTCTCTCCTTGATGCTGAGGAGCAAGATCCATATTCTCAACACTGAGTCTGCCAAGCCAGAGAATTATTGATTATCAATAGCATTTTATCATGCTTTTTACAGTGGCAAAAATGTTAAACTATCAAAGGGAAAGGGTCCCACTTGTACTTCTTGATTATTAGTTGGTAGGTCTAAGAAGCCATCACTTTCTTGAACTGAATCCTCAGTCACAGATTCTTATTCTCTGCTGAGTCCACACGAGCTTATAACACCATTCCAGAAAGAGCCCAGTATAACGAGGTCTGATTATCCATCATGTACCATAGAGTACATGCAGTGCCAAGGGCCTATGCTACTTCAGTTGACCCATGAAAATGATTAAATTTCTTTTAACGACAGAAACTTTCAGTTTGAAGAAAGCATGGAGCAGAGAAAGTGAGAGCATGAGGAGAAGGCAAAGGGAATGCAAGAGAAAGCCCAGAGAAAGTGTATGAAGATTCCTGGGGGGCTGTGAAGCATGCCTGCCTTTCAGGTTCACTCTCGCTTGCACACACACACACACACACACACACACACACCCCACACCCCACACCCCACTCCCACCTCCGTCCCACTCCTGCACTCCTGTTGGCTAAGCTACCTGATTGCCATACAGTTAGTCCAATCTCCCTGACTGATGTGCCTGTGTACCTGATTGCCCGAGAGAACATTAAAGCCTGTAAAATCCACCAAGGGCTCCAACATTCTTTAACTGCTAGAACCAATAAAGAACCTACCTGGATTGGGATGCTTGTAATACATGTGGAAGAATGGCAGTGATTCCGGAAGATCCCAAATCTAAAGGTCGGGATAGCCTACTAGAGAACTCCCACTTTTAACCATAGGAGTCCCTGGAAAAACACAAGCACCAATTCCCAGCAGGCACAAGCCAAACACTTGTAACTCCAAGCAAGGCAGGGCTCCATCCGCTGCAAATAGCAAGAGGAAGTTCACCTATCAACTGCCATATTAAATAAACTGTGGAGGCAAAGACTGCCAGAGGGAAGCTTTTTATCAAGGCTGTAATGTCTCTGGTGAGTAAGACCAGAAATGTCCTGACATATAAATATTTATATACGACTTCATCAGATGAGACAGCCAACACTTAAAAGAAACAGGGGCACTGGCATGCATATGCAGACAAAAAGAGACTTCAGGAGATTCTGGTCTCTGGCCCAAAATCTCTTTTAAAGGATATTATCATGCTGAGCAAGTCATTCAGAACCCTAGGACCAGCCAAATTGTTGCCAGCCGGGAAAAGCAAGGTCTTACTGCAATCGAAAGTGTGCTGCCTACTTAAATGGCAAGCACTACTTATGGCAGTTAAGTCTAATTAGTAAATATGTCTCTGAATCCTCCAGTGAGGCTCTGCAACATGGAGTCGTGAAAGAGTACTGGTTTGTGTGGGGCTAATCTACTGTGAAGTTTCTAGACCTGGCAATGAAATTGATATTGCTGCCCTTTTACCACTATGGTTAGAGAATTTTAAGACCAGTGAGCAAAAGGATTCTCCTTCTATCTTATAACGTTGGGAGACACTTGTGCCATCTTCTAGAAAAATGTCCCTTTTTGATCAGTTTTTCCTTCCCCATTAGAGTCTAGACTAGACTAGAGTTCCCCACTAGGTGAACGGAAAACTTAAGCCTTACCCTTACCATGGTGAATAGGTGTTAACTTTGTAATCAGTGTCACTTATCCGAAAGTTTATCATTCAGTTTATCATTCAGTCAAAATGTAATGGTGCCTGTTTTCTTTCCAGTTAATTATTCCTTTTTTATTTACTTTTTATTGTTTGCACATATATATCTATATACATATATATTGCATTATTTAATTATTCCTTTGGGTCTCAGGGGTTTTTTTTTCAAGATTTTTTCATTAAAATACTGATAAATACCTAAGGCAGGGGCAATGGTTTCCAAAGTACATTCTACCATATGGTGATAGCTTTTTTCCAAAGACTTGGGGTTCAAATAAGTTTGGGACACACTGGATTAAACACAGTTAAGCAAGGTTCTTGACAGTTTTTCTTGCAACCTTTTTCCAACAAGGAATTATACCATGTACTATTGTTAAACATATTTGACCAAATAATATGGGACTGGATTAGTATTACATCTAACACAATTTGGGAGATGTATGCCAAGCTGGCAGGAGCTAATATGATAGGTGAAGCCTGAGGTGGCTGAACATTATCAACTGAATCTGTGAACTAGTAAGTCTCGGTGAAAATCAGGTCCAAAAAAAGTCTGATTTATCTTTGGCTAGGGCTTGAAGTTATACAATAGGAGAGAGCACAATTGCACAGAGGATTAGCTGTACATTAAAATGTATACATGGCATAAGTTATGTGGGATGGGCATTTGAGCAAGTATGTACAACACTAGAACTAGCAGAGAGCAGAGCACTAGGAAAACAAAACACTGAACAGGCAGCCTGTGAAATCTCTGGAGCGTGGGGAGCTGCCAGGAAACCTCCAGCTCCATTGCCTGACTCTGTTGTGACTCCTTCTGCTCAGTTGCCTCTGATGGTCTCAGCCAGCCAGCCCCCTGCCCTCCTATTTTGTCTCTTGTTCCCAGCAATAATAAATAGTCAATATCCTGGATTTGACTGGTCTAATATCCTAAATTTCCACCTGAAACAGAACTTGTCTGCCACATTTGACATATCTGTACATGTCTGCCTAGAAACTATTCTCAGCCTTCTGGACATGGTTTTCTTTAGTTCTCATGATTCTCTCCAACAATTTCCAGGATCCTTCTCCTCTCTGTCACCTTAATGCAAATATCCCCTATGTTCTTTTCCTGGAACATTTTCTCAGATGGAACTTCATAAGCTCATTTACTTGCCTAATTTTAACTACCATTTTGCACATTACTCCCAAATCTGTATCTCAAGCCCAGACCTCTCCGCTGAGTCCCAGATCCATATATATTACTACATTTTGTAGCCTCCACTTAGATACAGCAAGCATACCATGCTCAATATATCCAAATTATTTTCCTTGGCCTGGATTTCCCCACCTCAGTGTAGGCTTTACCATTTACCGATATACATCGGAGTCACCTGAACCTCCCTCACCTATCATAAGCAAAATTCTAAGAACAACTGTCATTATATCATTTCCTTCCCTTTCTATATGGTGAGAGTCTGTATGATATATCATTCCTAATGTTGTGCTATGTTACATGGCAAGGGGATTTTTCAGATGTAATTAAGGTTAATGATCACTTGACACAGAGTTAATCAAAGGTGACTTTTCCAGGGGTGAACAATCAAATCACCTGAGCCCTTTAAAAACAGGCAGCTTACCCTGACTCGTGGCAGGGGTAGAGAAAGGGGTAGAGAGATTGTGAGCATGGGAAGTATTTGAAATACATTGTTGACCTAAAGACAAAACTATTTCAAAAGGATGTAGGTAGTTTCTAGAAGCTGAAAATGACTCCTAGCTGACAATCAGCAGTGACCTATATGTCTAGGGAAACACATTCTGCCAAAAATATTGATGCTAAAACTGGATTCATTCTAAGAGACACCAGAGAAGAGCCTAGCCCATCTAGCACTTTGACTTCAAATTTTGAGAGACCCTATCAGAGCTCCCAGCAATGCCTGATTTAACTTACCTACGAAAGTGTGAGGACCTAGGCATTATTTTAAGATGCTCCAACTGTAGTCATTATACAGCAGTAGAAAAGTATTATAGCTCCAAATGAGGTTGAGTACTAAGCACTCCAGTTTCTGCCTCTCAAATATTTCTTGCACCTGTTTCCTTTTCTATATCTAGTACCCCTGCCTGGATTTAGATCCTCTTTCTATAACTAGTACATAGCCTCCTACCTGGTGTCCCTACTGGTTTTGTCTTTCTTGAATACAGAACAACAACCTAACTGGAAATCTGATTTTATCCCTCTGCTTAAAATCATTCAATGGTTTTTATGCCTACAGAGTAAGATACAAGATCCTTAATACAGTTTACAAGATTGTGCCTTTGACTTTCTCTCAGCTCTTCTTCTGTTGTGTCTGCCTAAGCACTTTATCCTGTATTGCAGGACTTCACAACCACACAACTATTGATGTTTTGTATCAGATAGTTCTTTATCGTGAGGATGTCCTGGATATGATATTTAGCAGCTTCCTTGGTCTTTAGCAACTAGATGTTACTAGGACCCCATTCCATCATAAGACAACCCTCAAACATTCCTGGTAGGAATGTAAAATAGTGTTGCCTTTTTAGAATACAGTCAACTTCTGAGAATTTTAAACATACAGATACTATAAAACCTGGGTGTTTATAGTAATTATCTAGGTATTTACCCAAAATAAATGATGACATAGATTCACGTAAAAATCTGTATATGAGTGTTCATAGCAGCATTATTCATAATAACCACAAATTGGAAACAACCTAAATACCATCAATCAATCAATGAATAAAACATGTGGTACATCTATACAGTAGAGTCTTATTCAGTCATAAAAAGTAATGAAGCACTAACATGCTACAGTACAATGAATTTTGAACCTTGAATATTAGACAAAGAAAATAAACCAACTATACTGAATGGTTCCACTTTCATTAAATATTCAGAATGGGCAAACCTGTAGAGACAAAAAGCAGATATATGATTACCTAGGGCTAGAGATTGGTGGGCTGGAGGGAGACATCTATGGCAATGTGGAGATTCTTTTTGTAGAGATGGAAATTCTTTAAAATTCAATGAGATGGTCGTACAACTTTCTGTATATACAAAATGGCATTGGACTTTACACTTTACATGGGCAAATTATATAGTATGTGGATTACATATCAATATATTTTAAAACTGTATTTGGAGGTAAAGTTTTTCTGTCACTTTGAGAGAATGACAATAATGAGAAAGGTGAAGATAAAGACCCAACGGCATGAAGTTAGTCACTACAATAGTTAGTAATGGAAGAATCTGCATCCCTGGAGTAATTCCCACATGATAATCCTCTTCATCTTACTCAATACCAATGCATTTATCTCTAATACTAGCTACTATTGGCAACGATCCTTCCCAGCACCAAAAATAGCACCACTGTGTGGAGACGCCTTAATAATGGCACTGTCAAATGCTTGTCACAATTTTAGCAGACTGGCTTTTATCTTGCTTTGCATTGTGATTCCTCCACCCCCTACTCTTCATATCATCCACATTGGAAAGAAAAAGAGGTCAAATCAAAATTACAAGTTTGAAAATAGTCGTTGGTCATGTCATCACGGGTAGCAAAGAACGATCTAAATATAAAACCTGTGCAAATACCATTGAGAGCCCATCCCAGCAAATAACATAGCCACCAAATTGAGCGCTGCATCACATCGGAGATCCCAGGAACATAGATGGGCAGAGGGCACTGAGAGCAGTCACTTGGTGAAAACGTATTTAGATAAAACCAAAACTGTGAGACGAATACTCTTGTAGTAAATTAGAACTTCTCTTATATTCCATGTATGTATCTAAAAACACAAAAGCCTGGACAAGAGATGTCATTGGCTTCATATCAAATGGTAGTGGAGAACAGAGTGGAGTCCAAAACTTGGGTTTCTAAATCCAAGTTCTAGGGCTCTTTCCATATAGTAAATGTTAGCTATTGACAGAACAGTATGAGAGACCTGATTCAGAACCATAGCTTTTGATTGAGATGATCAGGCCCCACCTCTATCACTACTCGGTGCTAGGAGAGTCTCATCAATAACAAAGCTCTAAGAGGGCAAATGATTAAAAAATAGCCAATCATCAGGCTACATTTGTTTTTCTCTTTCCAGAAGGGCAGTATATTTGTTGTCTAGCCACCTCTATCACAAGCTATATATTCAAGTGAAAAATTTACCTCAGTTGAGTGACCGATATCTTGAAGTATGCAGTCCATGTGGCAAAGTAATTTGCAAACTTTGCCCTTTCACAGAGCCCTACCAGGCTTCCCAATTTTGCTCTTTCCACTGCACGTGCACGTCAATCCTCTTAAAGCTTGTTTCCAGGAATCAAGTCTGCAGAAGGCTGGGAGTTGGAGCTGGACTTTGGCAATACAAACATTACCTTTCCAGCCTTGATTTTCTCAAGTAAAGGTCAATGATAAATGACCTCCCTCTAGGGGCATAATTTATAGCCACGTGGCCTTCTCTATTGAGCACCAAAATTGACTGACAGGGTTAAAACATTAGGAGAGAGGGATTGTCTCTGGGTGATTTGGAAGCCAAAGATTATAAGTAAGAGCAGATGTGACTGAAGGGGGCAGAGAACACAGGGTTGAGAAAAAGTAGTTACATGGGCAAAAGAAAAGATACATTCACCTTGAAAAGTGCACTCAACATTTCTGAAATTAAATCTAAGCTATATTCCTGTGTTTCCTAAAATTGCCTTTGTGCTTGCAGCACCCAGCTCTTGGGAGTATGACAAGATGGAAAATGGAAGGGACATAGCTTTCCTAAAATACTAAGCAATGGTTCAAAGACCCATCATGCTCTCATTTTCACTTTTCACCATCTTATATTCAAAACATTTCTTAAAAATCTTGTTCTGGCTACCAAGACTATAGTTAATCTTGGAATCAGCTAAAATATATACTCTGTTAATTCTAAAACCAACAACTCCTGGCACAAATACTCAGTATTAGAAAGATGCAGACAGAAAGGAGAAATAAATTGATTTAATTGAAAATTGGCCTAATAAAGCTTACACAAATACTAAAGGCTATACTTACCCCTTAGACATGGTTCTTGAGACAATAGTGTATCTCTGATTGCAGAGACTGTGGATGTGGACAAAATTGAGACTAGAAATGCCAGTAAGTGTAGCATGAAAATGGATGGTGGGAAGACCAGCTGTACCCTGTGTAAGATGCCAAAAAGCTAGAAGTCTATTATTAAAGCTCTGCATCTCAATCTGAAGCACCAGGCTCTGTGTTTTATAGAAATAAATTTAAGGCTAGATCATGTATCTTTTGAACAACTACTAGATGTGAACCAGAAATTTGGGTGCCACTATTTATGTGTGCATCCAAGACCTCTTTATGCATAAATATCAGTGTGTGACCTGACTATGAGAATTGAGTTGGATAATTTTGTCATCATACCACATACATTTCAGCTGCCCAGAAATCAAAAGAACAACCTCACATGAGAGTGAAATAGTATGTATTCTTATCCAACTTTTTATCATGCTTTCCTTTACCTCCTAAAAGTATGGCCTATGGAAGTAGCTAGAGTCCTATCGACAGCTTCTTATTCCATGAACTGTTTCTTATTGAGATGAGGAATAAATCTGAACCCCTTCCTACTAGTAATGGTTGGTTTCCCCGACTACACAGACCACAAAGAGGTAAGAGACCAGGAAACTGGTCAACTATCATGGCAAAACATAAGCCCTAATGGAAAAAGGCCTTCAAAAGCATATGAAAAGAAGAGAAGTGAGTTCCATACCTGAAGATTTCTAATCAACCAGTGTAAACCAATCAGCCTATATAAAACACAAGAACAGAAGCAACCATAAATCTGTGATAATCAACTAAGCTGTTCAAATGGATCATTGTTTAAACAAGAAGGAAGGGAAAGGCACTTGATTTACTTGGGATCTGATTAAAGAAAGACTGAAGCCATGTGATGGCCTTGATTTGATATTAAAACATTCCATAACATAAAGCCTAGACCATGCTTTGTCCTTCGCAATAGAGGGTCACATTTAGCTAAAGGCCAGCATGGAGTCTCATCCAAGCAAGTCAAGCCATTGTCATACATGTGCCTTCAGCCTGCCTGCATGGAGGAAAATCATGTTTCCAAGCAGCAGAATACCCACCAGTAATCAAAGTGACTGGCAGGTGTTAACATTAGAACTGTCATCACAAAAATTGGGAAATGGGCTGGGCTCCAAAATTTTGAGTTTGGCACCAACGTTCAGCATGCTCAGTACCTATTTTGTAATTAGTAGTTTCATCCCTGCACCCCCAACATTGTTATTTAATATACTTGCTGTAACCACATAACAATGTTTGATTTGTGGATTACTCATGCATACCAATCTTACCATTGAGGTTAGGGTAGTTAGAGTCTAATCATTCAACACCTTCTGTAAATAGCATTTTTCCAGTATGCCTTGCAGGTTATACATACACATAAAGAGTTGTTGATAGCAATATGCAGCACACAACTATGTGCATATCTGTAACACATATATACATATATGTATGCATAATCCACAGGCACATATATTACATATATACATAATAAAATTTATAAAAATATTTGTGGTTAAATAAGTTTGGATCTAACTAAATGGGTTTCTTTTCTGTGGAACATCTCAGAACATTTTGTATGCCTGTAAGCACTGTGCATCTCTAAGAAAGGCATATAATTTGCAGCATTTCAAAATTTTATTTGATCACAGAAGGCTTTTATGAAAAGCTTCTGGGATCAGGAAGATTGCTTTGGGATCAGGAACATTGCTTAGAATAGATTTCAGGAAATACTGCTTTAAAAGTCTCCCCACGATGACTTCCAAGTAAGTAATGAATAGGAGATGCCTGAATGGAATGTGTATGCATTTGGAAGCTCCCATCTCTTCTGAGAGACCTTAGGATAATGTCTGGGACATTGCAAGCAGAAGGCTTCCCAAAACATAAACCTAGAGCATGGAGAATATTTCCATGTCAGTTCATTCAGTGGACAAACATTTCTAAAACATTGACAATGCACTAGGAACTGAACATTCACAACAAATGTTAAGATTACTTCAACTTGGTGGAGACAGGTTTTCAAAGATAATTGGACATTTGACCAAACCTTTAAAAGATAATCACCAAGGTTCAGAGTCAGCAGAGGGAGAAGTTTTGAAGGAGGGGACAGTATAACAAGAGGCATAGATGCCTAAGATGGTATTAACCTGATGCCTTGAGGACTATTCCCTGATGTTTCTGTATCCCCTGGCATCATCACCCACAGTATACAATCGCACCTTACATGGCATTCACGGTATGGAACTTCCTTACCTAGGAGGTATAGGTGCCCCTTTATTTACTATTAAGAGAAGTCACAGAATGCCAAGTTATGGTAAATCTGCACACAATTTGTGCTAAGAATGATGGATTTAAAGTAAGGGAAAGGAGCTAACACTTATCAATATCCATGTAAGTTATCTGGCAACTCACACATGTTATTTCATTTAATGATGACTTGTGTGTGTATATGTTTGTGTGACATGTTTTAATTTATAGAGCACTTTCATCTGTATACTTTCATTTGCTTTGCATGAGAATACGAGAATCCTGTCAGCATGGGTAGGTCTTATAAACCCCTCTGTACAGAGAAGTGTGAGGTTCACAGTAGTTTAGCGATTAGCTCAAGGTCATATGAAAAGTGGGTTCAGAGTAGTTACATTATTAGCCAATGGTCACATGGTAAATGGCAATGTCAAGACTAGAAACTAGGTCTTCTGGATCCCATCTTATGGTCTTGATTTATGCCAGCCTTATGTTAATTCAGGAAGCTACAGTTATAGGAAGCCAACTTACTTCCAACATAAGGAAAATTTAAGACTTCTAACCATTGAAAAATGGAAGCGGCTGTCTTATGAGATGGTTGTAGAAGATAATCTCCCACCCTTCCTTTGGGTGGGAGATTAAATGGCATGACTTTTAAGTTCATCCTCAACTCCAAGATGCAATGACCCCAAAATTCTTAAGAATTATTTCTCTAAAGATGAGGTTTCCAGCAATTAAGCCTATTTCTGGGCAACTGCTCTTTGCTATAAACTTAGTCTTCAAAAGGGAGCTAGATATTGGAGAAATGCTTAGGAGTTGGAACTATTCACAGCATCTCTGATAAACCCTTTACTTTGATATACCAGACACAAATCACATACAATAACTGCCCCTATGTTTCTGTAGAGTATAAGATTATGAAGAACAGATAGTAGGAATTCATGTGTGAAAACTGTCAAATACATGAATTTGCATTTTCCCAGAAATTTAAAATCTTATTGCACATGGTATGTCTCAGAAATTATGGAAGGAAACAGTTCTGCACCTGAACACTCATTAATCATTATGATGTAGAGTGAATCTGTTTTTTGGTTTTGTTTTTTTTTTAAGTATCTACATCTTTGCTCAAACATCAAAGGTATTTTAAGAGGTAGAAAGTAGGGACTGATAATAATCTACACTTGTCTTCTCTTATGGGAGCCCAAGATTCTCTTTAGAGTCGAAAGAACCAGTCACTGTTCCAGTTCCCTTGAAACATTTTTTGCCATATATTTACAGCCCCCTCTGCTTGAGAGAATGGTGCATCTGTCTGATGGAAATGCCTGGCTGCATTCTTTCCCAGATATTAATATAAGTGGCACTTTAGTAGCATAACCAATGACATTAAGAACCTGATTTGGAGAAGAACAGATGGCAGCATCGTTCTTGGACTAATTTTAGGATCCTGAAATAGTCACTTTCTCATACAAACTATCAGAAGAACAAAATTAAGACAGATATGTCACATCGAAAATGGGAAAGAAAAAACATGGTCTAGTATGAGCAAAGACAACGGACCAGAGATTTCAGTTCTTCCCCCATAGATTTCCCCCAAATTCCTTTCATAGAATATGAGGGTCCCTTCAGCCCCTTTTTTCAACAGAATGAATGCTAACTATAAACACAAAGGTATTTAAGATGAAATGAGCCGCAAAAATCATTTCCAGTCACAGGCATTGAACAACCAGCCAAGGTTGCATCATATAATGGTCAAATTTATATTCATAAAAATTTGTAGTACCCAGGTTCTAGCACAGTTTTCTTAGCAGAAAGAGAAGCTGAAGCTAAGTGACCATTATACTTGAGCAGATTAAAATTCTAAACCACCAATTCATGGTCCATTGCCTTTTCCACTGAAAACACTTTTCCAAATAAAACATGTAATATCACGTAGGGGTGGTGAAAGGTGGAGGAAGAGTCTCCCAACCAGAAATGATGCCTGCAAATGATCATTCAAGTACGTAGAAGCAATGAGAACAGTACAGAGGGGGATGGGGGTAGGGTGGGGGAGTATCTACCTGTTTTCCATCCAGCGTGTAGAGTTTTTTGACAACCCCGGTCTCTAGCTTGATGGCTTCAGTGATATCAGTGAGGACTTGCTCAAAAGAGTGGGCCGTCTTCTTGTTCAGAAGCACGCGCACAGCCTTTCGAGGCTTCACCCCACTGCGGATGATGGTCACCAGCTTGGGACGCACAAAGTCCTTGTTCTCCCTGGCCTGAGCACTGTTGCTGCTCGCCAGGGACTGGGGAGCTTTCATATTGGCAGATGTCTTCACATTGACAGACCAGTTGGGATTGACATTCTTGGTGTACTCCACCTTTTTAAAGAAGTTATCAGAGGAGCACACATAGCTCTCCCCTAAGGAAAGAAATAGGAGATGGTTAATTTAATAGAAGCATCGGCTGTTCTAACCAAACTAATACATGCTGACCCTGGAGTAGCACTTTTGGCAAAATGGTGGCAATAGGTAACTTCAGGTTCAATTCCTAATTAAGCTCAGTTCATTCAAAGTCAAGAGCAAATGCTCAAGCAACACATTCTTCTTTATAATGATGTATCTCTTTGAAAGTCTTAAGGGTCCTTAGGACAATGCACACACCTAAGTAGACTCTAACAAATGGGGTCCTAAAGCTGAATATAGTTTTATTGGAATTGAAATATTTTTTAGTCAAAATAGTGTTTGTTAATATGGAAGGGTATTACTGGAGTGTTTTTAACATGTCTGATTCGTAATGCTCCTGGCCTGTTTCTAGCTCCATTCTATTGCTGAGAATCAAAGACAACTTTAAAATTAATACATTTTGATTCCAAGCTGAAGTGATGCAAGCAACCTTACATACTTGATGTACAGTACAAACTTGCCAAGTAGCCATATTGTTCTTTGCACATAGTATATCTATGCAGTGGAATATTGAGATGTGGAGTGTGCATCTGTGCACACATGTGTACATGTGTGTAAAAGTTGTTTTTCATACAACTGTATCATATGTAGTTATATATTTATATGTATGTACATACACATTCAACACATACACACACACCATACACACACACCATTCATTGTGTTTGCAAGTTCAGTTCTTACTTGAGAAATATTCTCATTCTTTCCATAACCCATTCCCTCATCTTTCCACCTTCCAGAATTCTGCATACTACATCTGTGTACTTGGGGCTGTCTTTACCAGTGTTTACCCTTGGTTGCCACAGATAATGAAGTGGAAATATGAGAATATATTATACAGCCTGATTTATGGATTAGAGGGATCTAGCATAATTCTCACACTTACCTTGGGCTAGAGGAAATGACTAATACAGTGGAAGAGACCAAGGGGCCAGAGGCAAAAAGAGGGGATTAGACACCTGGGACTAGAAGCTGGAGAAAAGAGGAAGAGAGGTAGGCTCAGCCTCGGGGGCGGGGGGGGGGGGGGGGGGGGGGGGGAGTATTGGAAAACGTTGAAGTTGTTGAGTGAAACACATTAGCCCCAAGGTATATGGAAGTTCACCCAGAGGTCAAGCTGCAGAAAACCAGTATGATTTAATCAGGCTTAGCGCATCAGTAATAACTCTAAATAAATAAATAAATCTTAGCCAGTGCAAAGAAAACATTATACATAATTATAGTCTGATGACTCTTCTTCCTTTGGTCTCAGCAGGAGAACCGCACAGAGACATTCAGAAACACTGGGCTGATAATTCACTCCCTTTGCAAATATTGATTGCTTTGCTGTAGCACCAAATCCTTTAAGTCAAGTTAATTAATAAATTTCTCCGTTAGTGCTGAGTGAAGATTCAGTCAGATTCTCTAGGGCACCTTTGAGGACGTTGTGTGTGTGTGTGTGTGTGTGTGCGCGCGCGCACGCGTGTGTGTGTGTGTGTGTGTGTGTGTGGCTTCCAACCCTGCTCTGAACACCTTTGAGGACAGTGTATGTGTGTGTGTGTGTGTTGCTTTCAAACCTGCTCTTAGCCTCAGAAGCTGTTAGCATAGTGTTTTGACAGAAGGACTAAGGGATGCTTTGTAGGTGAGTAGAGAAATTCTACTCCCATTTGGAGAGCACAAGACACCAGGATGAGACTGTCAGAGACCATAGTCAAAAGAAGGCCTAATTTCTCTCTCTTGGTGACCAATTCAACTCAATGCAAATGATTAGAGGCTTGAGTCTTTCATTTGTGATTTAAAAGGATGAAGGGCCACATCGTTTCTCCCATATATGCATAGCTAATGACCCCACACCCCCAAAATGGCCTTTTATCTTAAGATTTCACCAGATTCACAGCTACCTTCTAAGAGGTCACTGCTTTTTGAGTCAGATGTTTTTCATAACTTGTCATCTACTCTGAAATGGTCAGACAACTGGTGGTGTGGAAATATGTAAGGCAATATATTTATGATTTCACTCATTTGGTCTCCTCTGGAGAGTCAGCTGTGCAACCCTATTGGGACTCTGGACCTTTTTTTGCTCCCATCTCTTAACCACTTAAGCCTCTGAACTATGATATGATTAACCATCCTCAGATGAAAATGAACACGATGTATCAGGTGGCACCCAAGAAAACTTTCCAGAGGACCCAGCCCTGAGCCAGATCTATGTTGAGGACCTTCTAAAAGTTCATTTAGTCCCCTTGCTCTCTAAATTTGGCCTCAATATAGAGGAGTGGAAAATGAGCAGATGATGTGATGTCACTCAGAATGGGGTCCCCAATATTTCCCAGTTGTGTGCCTTGGAAAAGTTACCTAATCCTCTTCACTTCAGTGATCTGTTTGGAAAGTGCAGGTGATAATAACAATACTTACCTCTTGGAATTCTTGGACACACAAATCAAAGCTGCATCACATAATGGCCAAATTATATCAACCCAAGTGCTGAGCCCAGAGCCTGGTACCTAGTAAACTCTTGATAATGTCAGCTATTGTAATTGTATAGACCTTCAGCTGAAGCAAGAGCAAGAAAACAAGAACAAAGAGGGAGCAAAGGAGAGAGGGCTTCAAGAAAGGAGATGAAAAGCAAAAGAATAGATGCTGAATAAGGAAGAGAAACCTTGGAACAGACTGATAATTATTCAATAATGTGAGCACCACCTGGTTCCATGCCTTGAAGATAAAAGGTTTCCTGTCAATAGTTGAGAGAAGGCTCTATTTGCTACAATGCCCAAATGGAGGAGCTCAATGGCTAATGCCCAGTGAAGTCACTGCTGTTGCTGCTGCAGATGCACACTGAGGGCAAGGCACTAAGTCTTCATTTTTTTTAACAGTTTTAAGTTCCCAATAAAATAAAGGGGGAGGTACAGAGATTTCTCATACACTCTCTGATGCCACAAATGGAGAGACTCCCCCACGAGAGGGCAGAATGTTTATGGTGGTTACAAGCAGTAATCCTCAGAGCCAGGAAACTTGGGTTCCAATCCCAGCCAGGCATTTATGAGTTGTGTGACCTCAAGCAAATCACTTAATCTCTGAGACTCTGATTTTCCACCTATAAAATGAAGGTATTGCACTAATGCTATATGAGTCCCTTTCAGTCCAAAAGATCTATAAGAAGGAATTTTTCCCCATCCCAAGCAGGCTTTAGGAGACAAAGCTATTAAGGTATTCAATGGCAAAGACATAAGCGTCTACCACAGAGGATTCCCCTAGTACTGGAAAGTTGTCAAATGTACTGGTTCTCTAGATCAAGGCTTCCTTGGTCTGATATTGCAAACATGTACAACATCTGTTGCTAGGTCTCATGCTTCCTGCATGTCCAGCTGCCTGGCACTCGGAAATGGTGAGGTGGGTTGCACCTTTACACAGCTGGGTTCCCATCCTGACACAATTTCCAGGGGTCATTTTCACCCCTTGGGACCCTAGAAGGAAAACAGGCTTCAGAGAGCCAAGAAGGGTGCTAATTTGCTGGAATTGACGACCTGCTTCAGGGTGAGGGGGTAAGGAAATGAAGTCATGGAAGCTCTGCTGAAAGGGCAGGAAGGGAACAAGCTGTGAGCTCAAGATGATCTAATGTCTATTTCCCTTCACTTTCAGGAGGGCTCCATTTTCCAACCCACTGGACATAGTTATATGTTCTCAGTGCAAAAGCACTTCTGCTGGGGCTTTCTTCTGTTTAGCAGGGTTATCATACCAGGTATTCAAAAAATCCTTCCCTTTGATGAGATGTTTGCTTTAGTGTTTAGAGAATAAATTAGTGAGGAGGTGGTTTCATTGCACTGGAACAAATGAGCGATGGCAAAGAAACTGGATCATCATAAGTGTCATCCTTTTCCAAAAGACTGTCTCAATTGTAAATTCTGTCCCATGGTTTTTAATGATAATGCACAAAACGGTATCCATATGATTGATCTTACAATGAAGGAAGTGGAGAAGGAACTGGACAGGGTGTGAGGGGAAGGAAAACAATTCTACAATGAAAGATTAAGCAAGACAAAAGGAAATGTCATTGGTGACTTTCATTCATTGATCCAGTGGGAGTATAGCTAATATACATGTGACCACATCACATATGGCTTTGTTAAGACCATTGGTGAGCCCAGCCAACCATGGGAAACAATAACTTTACTTTGGTTCAAAATACTCCCCTTGCTAATTTCAGTGTCTAGCAGTGAACAATCACTAGAGACATTAGACAAAGTGGTGCCACAGGGCCAGACTGATTATTAATCAATTGCTTTTTATTTCATTTAATTTTTAAATTAACTATTTAACAAGATGGCCATTTGGAAACATGGTGTGTACTATATTCCATTATTCCTTTAGGAGCAACAAAGCAAACAAGAATTTCTGCATTCCTAGGAACTCCCACTACTGTAGTTAGCTGAAGAAGATCATCAAGATCACCTATGCCTTGAGTTGAAGTTTTTACCTTGTCTGTGTGTTTCCACATCTATTAAATAATGTTATCCTCACAACTACACACTAGATGGAGAAGGCAGATATTACTAGTCTTATTTTACCATTAAGATAGTACAATAGTTACACAAAATGTGAAGTATACATACAATGAATTACTACGCAGTCATTAAAAATAATGAAGCACTAATTGATGCTACAATATGGATGAGTGTTGTAAACATCACCTTAAGTAAAACAAACAAAAAAAATCACAAAAGACCACATAATGTATGATTCAGATTACATGCAATGTCCTGGGAAGGAAAATCTGTAACAACATATAAGAGATAAGTTGTATCTGGGGGTAGCAAGAATGATGAAAATGGTCAATAACAGCTTACTGATATGGGGCTTCTTTTGGGGGGTGATGAAAATAGTCTAAAATTACATTGTATAATGGCTGTAGTACTTGACACATGTTATAAAAATCACTGAATTACACACTTGATTGGGTGAAGTTGATAGGATGTAAATCATACCTTAATAAAGTTGTATTTTATAAAAGAGATTACAAAAAATAAAAAAGAGCTAACATTAGTTACAGTGGTGATAATGACCAACCTATATTCATGTAGCTAATCATACATTAACTAGAATGACTGGAAAAATAAAAGCTACCCTCCGTTAAACTCTACTGTATGCCAGGGAGAAAATTAAACACTTCATAGCAATTGTCTTATTTAATCCCCAAAACAGTGATTCCCACTTTACAGATGAAACACTGAGGCTCAGGTAATCTAAATGGTTTCCCCAAGGTCACACAAGTCAGCAGGTAGCAGATCTTGAATTTGAATCAAACCTGAACCAGATTTCTTTTCTCATTAGAATCTTCTGCTTCTAAGATTAGAATCCAACTGTTAAATCTTCACCCAGGGATCTTTCCAGACTTTTTCACCTTCAAGTCTCTAGGGAAGCAATGTGTAAGTTTTTTTTAAAAATCTTTCACATTCCCCCTCTTCCAAAGGTGAACAAAGTGAGGGACTTCTCTCCTCCATTCCTGGACGAGTACTTCCAAAGGAAAAGATAATAGAGTAAAGAATCTTTTTTCTTAATCCTCTTCATCCTAGTACCCTTTCTAATATTAATCTGTTAGGGGGACAACTGGTTATATCCTCAGTACTATCCATGTGATACCTTAGAATTTTCTTGGCTGAACAGCCAGTACCAAGACTGGAAGGGCACTGAGGCCCACTGCAGCTTGTGGTAGCATGAATAAATGCAACTGAGTGCAAGTCATCCTCTTTATCAAAAAGTTCTACCAGTGCACCCAGGAGAGGTGGGTGGAAGGATTCCAATCCATCAGGACTCAAACGAATTCAAGAGAAAGAAAGCTGCATTCTTCAAAATGATATTTATTACCTATATTAAACTAAGATGATAACAGCACATACCACACACACACAAATCCAGGAGGAAAATTTAATATCAAATGGTTGTCCTTGAACAAGACATATTTAAAACACTGGATTGGGGTGGGGGAGAAATCTGTGCATGAAACCTCTCAGATCAGACACAAGAATATTCTAATCTTTGTTCTAAGCACAATATCACTTGCTTATAATTCTGCCCTTGTATCTATTGTGATCTTTGGAAGACATATTAGATGGAAATGAAGATGTATTAGATGAGGCAGGGTGCTTTGTTTGTAAAAACTAGAGAGTAATCTATGAAATTTGACTTGAGATGTGGATTTTACAATGACAAAAGACACATCCTCCTGCTAGCTCTGTTGGACAGCTCCCTCATCCCGGCTTCAAACCTTTCAAGTTTGTCTCCTTCATTTTAAGATACATACTAAGATGGCCAACCCTTCAATGTTGAGGAAAATCTTGGGAATAACCTCTGCCTGGCCATCCAGCTCATGATCAAATAATCAAAGCGACCTCATCATTGTTTCTCAAGGTCAATTAGGAAGAAAAACCTCGGACTTGAACCCTGAGACCCAGACCCAGTAGCCATTTGAATACTGCCTCTTACAAGTTACTGGCCCCAAATCACTTGAGCTGACCTGAGAAGCAGCAGCTACTTGCAAGAACGAGGTCTTGCACAAGGGAAGTCATCAGGCTCCTTTGTCTAGGAACGAAAGAAACCTAGAAGCAGTAAAGTGGAGGCGGGGCGCTCCCACACTAAGTCATTTAATGTGCTGTTTCTCCTTCCTTGTTGGTTGTTTCATAATTGGTCTCCCTAGAGATCTACTTGCTCTAAACTCACCTTTGCTGTAAGAGGAGGGAGGGCCAGAGAGGGAGGGAGAGATTTGGGGGAAACCTCATTTTTACCACTCCTTGATGCTGTCCTTGAAAGCATTGTGTCAGGCTAAACTGATCACCTATGTTATATCAATTTAAATGGAGCAGTACAGAAACATCTTCAATACAATTGATTTGATAAAGTAAAATATAATAAAAAGCAAAATACAATAAATGTGTCCCAACATCTGCTTTCCAAATTACCACTGAAATGCTTTTGGCTGAACAAATTTTGGGCAAAGGCCGGATTTCTCCTATTCTGGGTAAGTATACAGGTTAAGATTTTCAGAAAAAATAGTCACAAAATTCAATTCCAAAACCAAAATCTAGAGAGGATGTAAAGAGATTTAGGTATAGTGAGTCAGTTCCTATTTTAATAGGAATGATCTTATTAAAATACCAGACATACCTATAGCATTCTTTGGTATTTCATTCAATGACCTCAGCCTTAGGGACACACCCTGAAGTGGGTTTTTCAGAAGCAACAGCTGATCAGTGACCACTTACCTAAAAGTATAATCATTTGTGAATATGTCCAGGAAGCCAGGCTTTTAGGGCGCATATTTCTTTGAGGTATAATTAGTAAACAGACTCAGCATTTCAAAGGCAATTTGGGTCTAATGTTTTCTCTTTTTAACCCAACCAAAATTCCATCCTTATTTTATATCCCTAATGATTTCAAGGTCTATCTCAATAGTGCTACTTAGAGTTAATTATGTACAAGATGTAGATTAAATGATACAATCCAGATTTTCCTTTGTATACCCTGACATATAAGCACAATGCATTATCACCACCATCCACACACTTCAACCCCAGCAGAGAAGGCCAGGAAAAATAATGGCTAATGCCTCTGAGGATGCCTGCAGAATCAGGAATCTCAGCATCAACCTGGTGTTCGGACAAATATATTTCCTAATTGCTTTCAATGAAATACAAGATATGTAGCCTTAACCAAGGATGCCACCTCCCACCAAGGGCCACCACCTCCCACCAAGGGCCACCACCCACTCCTTTGAATTACCTTCCTCCAGTTCATCCATGCTTCCGATTTTCCTGGATCCATCAATGGTGTAAATGTACCGCACTCCCTGAGGCAGGTTGATGTTGTCAGACAGAGATCGAGTCAGGTCAGCCAGCAAAGCATCAAAGCTGCGAAAACGGTCAGAGGATACAGCGTACACAATCCCCTTGAAGTAGCGGTCCCCATTGCGGTAGAAACGTACCTTCTTGGCTTTCTTCTCATTGCTCAGTGCCTGCAAGGTTCTTGTTCGGTAGAAGCTACAATGGGCGCTGTGCGTGGGGCTAGGCAGCCCATTCATCCGTGAGCCTCGCATGTTCCTGGATGTCTTATCTCTTTCGTCAAAATGTCCAAAATCAAGTTCCATATTTTGGTGGAACCTCAGAGACCTGAGTGTCGGAGAAAGGAAGGGGGAGGGGAAGGGGAAAAGAGGCGAAGAAATACGGGTGAGGAGGGAGAAAAGAAAGAGAAAGGAATTCAAATATTAGCCAGATTCAGGGCTGCAATCTGCTGCTTGTGAAAAGAACTGGTTGAAAAAAGACGGTGACCCATCTGCTGCTCGCCTCTGACCTGCAGGAACATTGATCTTAATAGAGAGGAAGGAGGGGCGCTGGTGCTGGTGGTTGTGGGGGTTGGGGGTGAGTGATGGGGAGGGAGGCACTTTTGGCACTGCTCCAAACAGAGGAGAGGGAGGGATTTTGAAATAACTGAAAATCCTGAGACTTACTGACAGTGACTCCTATCAAATTGTAACTTCAGGCTAAATGCATTAAAACTGGCATCTGTTTCCTCACACATGCCCACATGACTAACAGTTGTAAATGAATCCATAGCCTGACAAAATTCCCCTTGAAGGGAACAGAAGGAGCTAGCCAAGGTTAGCATCTCTGGCTTAGGAAGCAATCTTTGCAACTCAGTAAAATGACTAGGAAGGGGAATGTTTTCATTTTATTCCAAACCCTCTTGCCTACTCTAATATGTGCATCCCCTCCCCCCAGAATAAACTAGGATTCTCCTTTAAAGCAACAGCCTCCAGGGAATAGCCAGTGTCTTTGTGTTATTCGTCAGACCCTTTCCCCCACAAAGCTGGTGAAGCTATCCAACATTCGCAACAAATAAGCTGGGGGGAAAAGAATGTAAAAAATCAGTCATTTAACAAGCTATTTGTTCTGCTTTGCCCTGTATCATTTGGTTACAAAATCATTTTCTTTCTTTTAGTTGCCCTTTTCTCTCCCCACCACCAATGCAGCCCCACCTCCTAACGGAATATATAATTGTTGAAAGATTCCCAAATGAGTCCCTGAATGACATATGGGACTTTCTTTTAAAAAACAAGCACACCTTTCATTGTTCTGGGTTTCTACCCTGACTGAAGGAGTATTTTGCTCTCACAGCAGGCAATTCACTCCAAACTTGTCTATTGCCCAGGTGTATTAGCTGAGGCAGAAGATGGTCATCTGTCAAGCTTTGCTTTCTCCCCTTCTATTGAAATCCCCCCCCCCAAAAAAAAAGATGAAGAAGAAAGAAAATCAAAACATGAAACCAAATAAGCAAAAACCCCAAATGCTATTAAAGGTAGTGATAGCCAGGAGCCAAACTATTAACATGCATCTCACAGATAGGGATACAAGGACTCACAAAGGCAGGGCTCAGCTCGGCTGCTACACGCTGCCACACTGAGCTATTTGCAAGGGACCAGGAGGACAAGAGATAACAGACATGCCTAGTAGGTTTCCCAGCCTCCGGCCACCTTTCCTTCCAATGTCACCATGACCTGTGCTGAGCTCAGCATTGTCTCTGTCAGACAACCTGCAGTGGTAAGAGACCCCACCTCCTCAAGACAAGTAGCAAGCATTTCCCTGGCATGCCAGTAACACTTGGCTTTGCTTTAGGATCAGGGATAGTATAATTCAAATAAACATTGCAGTAGTAACAACAAAGGAACATCCAACTCACTTTTCCAAAGGAAAATTCCAGGTAAAGGCTTAGGAAGAAAATCAATAGAATAAAAGGAAAAAACGAGGAAGAGAGAAAGAGAGAGCACACTTTTGCCTTGTGCTTTTCCTGTTTGACATCTGTTACATTCTGCCTGAAAATCACTTGAATGCCCCACTCACCGGTTTTCTGCTGGTTGGGTGGAGATGCTGAGAGAAAGAAAACCAATCTCTCTATGCCTTTGTTGTCTGAGCTCCAAGCAAGAAATTCCTGCCAGGGTGGATAGATGCCTTCTAGGTCCTAGTGCCTTGTCCAGCTTCTCCCCTATAACTCAGGCTTAGCAAATCCCCCCCACCCCAACCTCCTATGATTAATTACATGCTTTTTTTTTTCAATTCACAGCCTACATTAACAGCTAGAAAGGTTTCATTTATAACCAACAGGAAATTGCAGGGTAGCGAAAAGATTGCACAAGCAAGTTCAGAATGCTCTAATGAGCAATGTGCTAGCCTTTTCTTTTAGGGGACTGGCAATTTCACTTGGCCAAAACCTTGGCCTAATCTGTCTGGGGGGCAGATTCAGACAGTCAAACCAGGCTTCTAAGAAACTGTAAGTCTCCTGCTTCTACCTTCTTGAGAGAAAACAATCAAATCTTCAAATTCTTAAAGGCATTTTAGTTCATGCGTCCAACAACTGGCTGTTTTGAAATGAGATCAGTGGAGTGAATAGAAGAAGAGTACAGGGACAAGACAAGTGAAAACAATTCGATGGAGGATGGTGTTGAAAAAAGCCCAAAAGACCTTTTGGTTTGGCGTACTTGGGTAATGGGATGTGTGACATTTACCTTTAAGATTCTTTGCTCAAATCCAACCAAAGACCTTTCCATGTCGAGTCTGATGACAACAAGATATATAATAATGGTTCTATCCTCAAACTGCCTATGTGGCAATAATTGGCCCTTTATATCAAATAATGTTACAAGTGACAAAGAGCATCCCCATTGAATTCATTAAATCAGGCCAAATTATAAGACAAAGAAGGGAGGGAGATTAAAGTGAGGATAGACGGCAATCTTCACAACTGAGGCTATGTTTATTAATATATAACAACCTTGAGGTATCGTGGTTTTATTTTCATTTGACTTAAAGGAAACTTACAGGTAATAATAATTCCATAATTACATCTGATTCCCAGGACAAGCAGCTATTTACACATAGCTGTTGATAAATGTTAAGTTCATTCTGTTCCTTTGTATAATTGTAAGCTTCCTCAAAATGGAAAAAATAGGAAAAAAAAGGAGTCAATACCTCCTTCTATAGAGGTATTGACTCAGCAAAGCCTAAGCTAGCTGTATTAGTTGGGTGATCAGGTTCAAGTGTACAACTTTCCAAAGTCTCCCAACATCTTTCTGCTGAATGTCTGGTCTCCGGATACCTGTTACAGGGAACCGCATGTGTTTGTTCCATTCTCGGTCATTTGTTTCTGCCTTACATTGTGGTCCCCCCCTTGAAAAATCATGGTCATTTGAGGCAGGAGCAGAGAAATAGCAAGAAATAGGAACAAGGAACTATCATGGAAATGCCAATCAATGCCTGCCACTTCCTTGTCCAGGAAGGCCAAGGAATTGGCCTTACACTGTTTTCTTGCACAGCATAAGTATTCAGTGACTATATAGCAACTGAACTCAAAAACACTTACCAGAACTCAAAATAACTATATTTCTGGTGAGGATAGATGAATGAATAGAATAAGTAAATTTGAAGAACTTTGAATAGACTTTAAAGAAATGTCCTCATGATATAAGCTTTGTACACTACAGTGGAATCTGCAAAATGCATTCAGGAAATAGTCTAGGATAGATAACTTCTTCTGTTTATGTACAACAGAGAACAGAGGGTGAACAAGATCCATGTTCCCCAATGTGAGGGAAGTACTAATAGGTGTTTGTTTGTTTTCAGTTTCCTTTAAGAACAGAAAAAACATGGTCAAGCATGTTTGAAAAGGGATTGACAAAACAAATTAATTTTTTCTCATAAAACTTCTCTGAACCTTTAATATATTTTAAATATAGCACTTCTCCTTAATAAAACAGTTTAGAGTGAAGGGATTCCCACTTTTGTTTAATCTCAGAAAGCTCCCCCTCCCCCCACCATGCCAAAGCATCTCCTAGATTAATGAGATGGAGAAAAAAATCTTTTTATTTTCTCAATAAAGGAATAACTGGTATCCTCCCCTTTTTTAAAGTTCAAGTGATACAGCTTGGTTTTTATGAGACCTGCATCATTGCCTCTTCCTTTCAAACGACTCTTAGTTACTTATCATGAACTTTTTTCTTTCTCAGAAGAGAAAGATGGCACAAGAGAAGGTTTCAAATTAGAGTCCAGGGGAAAGAGCATCTTTATGTATCAAAGATAACTTCATATCAAGGGAGAGTCATGGTTGTGAATTCAATGGAGTGAAGAAACTGAAGGAAAACTACAGCAACATCATTGTGGGAAAGTAAAAGAAAGACCCATTGAGTGTTTACCATGTGCCCGCAGGCAAGATGCAGATTTGGAGACATCCATCATTTCCCCTGAGGGATTTAAAGCCTCAGGGGGGAGACTGAACAAGAAAATATATTTTGCAAAAATTGTGAAGGAGAAGAGTTTAGATCTTTCTTGATCAGTTGCAGTCTGAGATAATCAATTCAAGATTAAAGATTAGAGTCAGGAAACAATGCCATCCATCACACGTACACATTAGAAACCCCCAAACTGGTAGTTTACATGACTTCTCAGAAACACAGAGTATAAAATCTGAGCAAACAAGAAGTGAGGTTGGAAATACATAAAGCTGTTTATAGGGAAGACAAAACTCTTAGGTATCTAGAAATGAAAGTAACAAATATTTGTACAGGTCTCCCCATTGCCTGAAAGAAAGGTGTTTCTATGAAACTGTTCATAAGTCAAAATGACATAAAATGAAGAAATGATTATCATCAATTAATATGGAAAAATTTGGGAGTGTTCAATCTACAAAATCATACCAAATAACACATAAAACCTAAAATAACTTTAACATCCAGTAAAAGCAGGGAATGACATTATAAAAACACAGCCGCTATGAAGTAGTTGCTGGGGAAGGAGCTTGGCAGTGCCACTCTCAGCACTCTGGCTGGATGCTACCTCTATAATGGTTACTACAACACCAACAAAGAACATGATTTTCACTTTTTAAACTTTTGCCATCACAACAAATTCCTCCGCATCTATTGTGGTTAGCCCAAAGACGCAAGGATGCAGGTCTCTCATAAAAGCCAAGCAATAGCACCTGATATTTTTAAAAGGAGAGAATACCTGTTCCAACTCTATTGAGAAAATCATAAAAATATGTGGAATATAAAGTAACTAAATTAAGATTCAGAAAAAGACAAACTTAAAAACTACCCTCTGGTATCCGATTACGAACTGAAGCACAGAGGGGTCAAGAGGGTGGGGAAGGGATAAGAACAAAGAGGAAAGAAAGCAAAATGGTGTACTATGGATGATTCAGTGCTGGGTGCACTGTGGTGGTGCTATGTCATAGAGGTATCCAAATATTACCTGACTTAAAAATTAATGAATTTTAAAAAGCAAGAATATAAAAGCATGAATTCGATGGGAAGTTTGCATTCTCATGTTCACTGCAGTGCTATTTATAATAGCCAAGACCTAAGTCTTGGAAATGACCTAAGTGTCCAAGGACAGATTAGAAAGATGTGACACACACACACACACACACACACACACCACTGGAATACTACTCAGCTGTTAAAAAAGATAACCTCTTGCCATCTGTGACAACATGGATAAAATGAAAGGGAATAGGCTAAGTGAAATAAGTCAGACGGAGAAAGACAAATACTGGATGATACCATAAATATGTGGGATATAGAGAAACCCAGCAAAGGGTCAGATAAGGTCAATCTCAAAAACTAAAAGTAACACTTGAAAGCTGACTATTGAACTGAGGCATTGGGAGAGGGAGAAGGTATGAACCAAGTAGGGGGAGGGGGTACATTGGATGATGGTGGTAAACTATGGGCACTTTGTTGGTAGGAGAGCTACGATAACAACAAATGAATGGGGGCTCTTATACTTCCAAAACACAAGCAAAAATGTAAACCAAAGTTACTTCAATAATTAAAAAAAAAAACCTACTTCTCGGCTGTAGGTCTAATCAGAATGTGTTTATGACTCCCTTCAAATGATACTTTATCTCTTGTAATCATCATACCTGTATACCCTAAAATTAAAGTTTGATCTGTAAGTGGGCAAAATTTAACTTCTCACCTGTCTTAAACTCTTCCAAAGTTAAGGCATTATTTGGGTAAAGGTGAGATGTTATAAATTGAAATGATGGCATTTGTATTTAGTTGCATGAAATTGAACATCCTGAACTCAAAAAAAAAAAAAAAAAACTCAAAAAAAGCACCTCTCTTGCCAATGTCTGATAGAGCTGGTCCTGGTTGATAGCATGCCTGGGGATGACCATAATTGAAGTGTCACCTTACAATGGATGCTAGTTCTCTTCATTTCCCACCTTTTCTATCCAAGGGTATGTAGATCTCTAATTAGAGATCCAACCCAACATTTCCCAATGGGGAGTCTTATTCAGAAAGAGAGGGCTTATTTACAACAAGATTTTGCAAGATTTTGTGATTTATATTGGCAGAAACCTAAGGATGTTGTAAATGAACGTACCTTTGAAGGGGTGATAGAATATAATTTTAGACTAAGTCACATTTATCCTAAGTATATGCTAACCAGAGAATTTTAGATTTACTATGCTAGCTCAAACAGTTAAGAAACGATTCTAACTTGTTTTTGTTATTCAAAATCTGAATTTGAAAATGCTTCAAACACTTAAATAAAAGATGTCATGTATTCCCAGGAATTATGAGGAAGAATTCCAAACACAGAGGTAAATACATTACTCAAGTTGCTGTGTGCAACTTATGGTTTGCATGCAAACCGTGTCCTCCCAAAGAGTGCCTCATTTACAGGGGCATTAAAAATATGACTGGTGAAAGAAACACTGACATTCTTAAAATTTTGTAGTGTCTAGCCTCCAGAGGCCTGTCCAGAGGCAGAAAATGTCACCACCATTCAATTAGTTCCTTGATTTCAATGAGGATGCCAGGGTCCCAGTTTGGCAGCACTCAATACTTAGAAAGAAGGCAGACACGGCAAGCATAAGAGCTTAGTATACCTTGACTCTTTAGTGATGGTTTATTGGACATGAAACAGAAGTACAGTCTGCTAATGTCCTAGCTTATCTGACTAATAACAATAAGAAAAAAACCTCCAGTCAGGAAATAAAGGTCTAACTGAAGATACCACAATGGGGAATCACAGATCCTCATTCAATTTTTAGAGCTGAGTCAGATGATAGTACTAGAAACCAGTGAATGACAGGAAACACAAGGTGGAAGAGCAAGAATAGGGTCTGAAGGTAACTGCAGGGTAAAAGGATGAAGGGGGAATATGTAGGTTTTTCAGGAATTAAGCGATAATGACTCAGCTAACACTATAATTAGAGATCCAGAATCCACTGCAAATGCAATTTTTGTGCAAGTCTATCCCATAGTTGGTCCAGTACACCCACAAGTCCATCATGTGTTTATTGTCATAGTTTCTGGTTATATATTTAAAATAAATATCTAGCAACTGACAGAATTCCCATAATGAGTTATTAAGTAAGGGCTATATGGGGGAAAAAAGGGGAGAAGAGGGAGGGCATCAAATAGAAGACTGAAATTGTTCCTCTCTACAAGGAAAGTAAATTTAAGCAGTTCATATTCCTCAAGACACTAAGACATTGTCTCCATGGAAGATTAAGTGACAAAATGGTAGTGATTTTAATCACATTTTCATTTAACTTACTTGCCCATTCAAAAGATGGGTGTCATAAAAAATGATAGTGAATCATCATAAAGTTGATAATGCGATACCTCTCATTACAAACAGTTCTTCTAGACACTTCTGTAGACAGAAATGTAGGCAGTTCTTCTTTGCTTCAACAAATTAATACAGCTCTTAGAATCTGATACAAAATTAGCAATCTGGTATTGTGCCCTTCTGTTTCAATAATAAAGTACAAAAATGGGTTTGCGCCACCTTTTTATCCTTTCATTATAGTTTCTGTATATCCTTTTACACCAATACATCTTTACTGTCTTATTTCATAGATACAGACATTCTGGATTTCTGTCATCAGTTTTAGTCTATAGGAAGCATCTTAATGGATATATAATACTCACAGCATCTGGCTGGCTTATGTTAGCTGACACTTGGGTTTTATGGTCCAGATCCAATGGTACTCAAAATACCTATAGTAGCTCAGGCTGCTATACAGAGATGGTGGCAGGTCCTTATAAGAAAGTCAAGATTTAAGTACTGCTCTCTCTCCCACGGGATTTCAGATAAAAGCCTCTTGTTTTTAGAAAACAAATTAATTTGCTAGTGTATGCTTGGTAAGTACCAAATTCCTTGCCATTGATTTTTTGTTTGTTTGTTTGTTTAAGAAAGTAACCCTGAGACCCTTGTTGTCCCTTGTTAAAGGGTCCTATTTGAGTCACCTGGTCAAAAAGTTGACTATGCTCAGTAGCATCCCTTCTTCATTCAATGATGTCAACAAGATTGGGTTTCAACAAATCTAAAATTTTATGGGAAGAGTTATTTCATCTGTAGATGTTCTTGCCCAGCTATATCAGAACTTAATAATTTAACTGACTGTACCCAATACTGAGTCTCCAGTCTTCTTAGAGTACTATTTTATTATTGGTATTCCTAAGTTGCTGATTTTGTACCATCCTCCACTGTAACCATATGCTACCTGGTGACAGGATATTTACATTCTTCACATGACAGGCAGATATTTGCCATCCGTGCAGTATATGTGTTCACCTTACCTATTTACAACATTTCAGCTAGTACTATCATCTATGGATTTACTGAATATCTAATTCATCATCACAGTATCCTTTGCAACTTTGCTTCCAATCAAACAACTAATTTAATAGCAGAAAGGAAGCAATGGCTTCACATTCCTGATTTTCACTGATTTTACTGTGGATGCCCAAAAGCAGAATAGTGGGATTACATAGTGCAAAATCAGCTTTGGTCTCAGCTGGGAGATCACACATTGTGAATTTGAGGTACTGTCCTACGGATGTAGTATGTGGTGAGTATTCTGAACCAGCCCCCATTATTTCTCTTATAGCCAGTATATGGAAGGATGAAAGTAGGAATGTTATCTATTATTATTACACCTAATGGTCCATTCACAAAAAATTGCTTCAGTCCCTGCAACTTTGGACTTGTCTGGATTATAAATTTTAATTTCAAAGAGAATCATAGTAAAACTACCATAGACAACTGGTAAAACCTGTTGAAGTATAGAACTATTCAATACAGACAGACAATCAAAAACTCAAATCTCCTTGAAATCTAAACTGAGTTCAAAACACAAGGTAAAGTGAAAATAAAAATGAATCCTAATGGATATTAACTATGTAGTTGAGAAAGGAAGTAATAAATACCAACTACCAGTATGCCGGTTCCTCAAGGTATTTAAAATATATCTGGCATATGATCCAGCAATTCTACCCCAGGTGTCTACCTGAAGATACAAAAATGCAAATTCTAAGGTTTACATGCAAGCCTATGTTGACTGCAGCCCTAGTTACAATAGCCAAAATTTGGAAACAATCTAAATGCCTGATAACAGAGGAGTTGCTTATGAATAAATACATAATGGAATACTATTCCGTTTTTAAAAAATGAACTCTTGCAATTTGGAATAGCAGAGATAGAACTGGAGGGAAGTATGTTAAATCAAATAAGTCTACAGGAGAAAGACAAACACTGAATGAATTCACTCATATGTGGAACATAGAAAGGAACAGACAAATTTAAACTAAAACAAACCCTAGAAATATGACGGTATTATTGAAGTTACAGGATAGGAAGGGTGGAGAGGAGAAACAAAGGGAAGGTGTTTCAGTGGATTTTGATAGAGCATTGTGGGTGCTATGGTATTGGGTGGGGTGTGGTAATATAGATCTGAAGAATTGTACCCTTCACCTAAATCATGTAATATGATGCCCTTAAATCATATAATGTTGTAAATCAATGTTGCCTCAATAAAATATTATACAATAAAAAGGGAAATTTTCAAAATTAGAATGTTAAATAAAATGCCAACTATAACCATCTGCTCAAGTTAATTCAAGGTAGTTAATGTAAGCGCTTTAATTATAAAACTAATAGAAGAAAACAGTTATTATTTTTGTGACCTAGGATTAGGCACTGGTAATCTATATATGGCAGCTAAAACACAAAACAAGAAAAAGCAGATAAAATATATTTCATCTAAATTAAAATATTTGTGCATCTACAAATATTACCAAGAAAGTGAATGCATATATCATATCATTGTACTGTACACCTTAAATTAATACAATATTAGATGTCAATTATATCTCAATAAAGTTAGAAAATAAAGTAAAAAGAAAACCCAGAAAATGGAATAAAACATTGACAAATCATATATTTCATGAAGGATATTTATGCAGGATATATCAAGAACTGTTAAGACAACAACAAAAAGACAATCCAATTTTAAAATGGGCAAAGGTTTTCAGTAGACATTTCTCCAAAGATATACAAATAACCATTAAGTACAGGAAGGGATATTCAACATCATAAGCCATCAGTGATTTACAAATCAAAACCACAATGAGTTACCATTTGACATCCATTAAGATGGGTCTAATAAAATAAATACAAATACAGCCAGAGTTGGCAAAGATGTGGAGAAATTGCACCCTTGTGCATTGCTAGCAAGAATGTAAAATGTTACAGCCAATTTGGAGAATGGTTTCTCAAAAAGTCATGTCTGCTGGGCATGGTGGCACTGCCTGTAGTCCAAGCACTGGGAGGCAAGAGGCCTGGGATCACTTGAGTTTGCGGGTTCAATACTATCCCAGGCAACATAGGGAGACCTGGTCTCAAAAAAGCAGCCGGCTGCAGAGGCTGGCACCTGCAATCCCAGCTACCTGGGAGGCTGACTGGGAATCGCTTAAGTCTGTGGGATCGGGACTACCCCGGGCAATATAGCAAGACCTAGTCTCAAAAAAAAAAAAGAAATGAAACATGTCTACACAAAACCTACACAATGTTAATAGCAGCATCAGGTATGACAGCTAAAAATTAGAAGCAACCCAATCTTCCACCAGCTGATGAATGGATCAAAAAGTGTGGTATGTCCACACAACACACTATTCACTCACAGAAAGGAACAAAGTTTGGTACAGACTACAACATGAATACTTTGAAAATATTATGCTAAATCAGGGAAGCCAGATACAAAAGGCTGCATATTGTATGCTTCCATTTATTTAAAGTGTTCAGAATAGATAAATCCATAGAAACAGAAAATAGATGAGTGGTTACCAGCGTAGGACAGTATGAGGAGTGACTGCTAACGGATATGGGTTTCTTTCCAGTGTGGTGAAAATGTTCTAGAATTAGATAGTGGTAATGATTGCACACCTTTGTAAAATTACCAAAAGCCACTGAATTGTGTACTTTGGAAGGGTGAATTTGATGATATATGACTTAAATATCAATTGTAAAGGTCCAACTGTAAACTTTTAGAACTCTCCACATCACAAAAAAATGGAAACAGCCCAAATGAATGGACAAGCTAAACTGCCATTGCTACATCCATACAATGGACTACTATTCACCAATAACATTAATGAACTATTGATACACCATCTGGATGACTTTCAAATGTCATATGCTTAATAAAATAAGCCTCATTATAAATGGTTCCATTTATATGACATTCTGGAAAATACAAGCAATAGGGAAAAAGGACACATCATTTTGTACCAGAGGGTATGTGCAAAAGTGTGACTACATAGGGATAGTGTAAAGCAGGTTTTGAGGGTGATACACTCTTCTGTATTTTAATTGTGGTAGTATTACACGCATGTGTTAAAATTCATTAAACTGTGTACCCAAAAGTTAAATTTACTGTATGTTCATTAAAATATAAAAATTTTATTTATGGAAATCTTTTTATGATTGGGTAAAATTGGGTGATAAGTATAGGAGCATTCAATTTGTTTTTCTCTGTACATTTTTTAACTTTATTCACAAAAAGTTGCAAAATAGTACATGTACACTTTACCCAATTTTCTCTAATGGTTATGACTTTCATAAATTATAGTACAATAACAAAATTGGCAATTTAATATTGGTAAGCGTGTATAATTCCAAATCATTTTATCACATGTGGAGACTTGTATAATAACACCACAATCAAAATACAGAACTAGTCATAGGTGACTCTCATGCTACTTCTTTGTCATACCCAGAACTCCTGGTCCCACATCATTCCTCAAGCCTGAAAAGCATCAATCTGTTTTCCATTTCTATCATTTTGCCATTTCAAGAAGTTTATGTAAATATCATATAACATGTAACCTTTTGAAAGAGGTGGGGTTTTTTTTTGCATTTTTTTCTTTAGTTTAATTATTTTGGGGCTAACTTTAGTTTACAATGTTGGTTTTTATAGGTATAGGATCGCCCCCCCCTTCAGATGTTGTTACAACACACCCACCATCAAGACATCCAAGTATGTTACCAAATAACATCCACCATTCAAACACCCAGAGTCCTTCACCATAGTCTATTGTGCTCCCTCTCCAATTCAATCTCTCCCCTCCTCCTTCCATCCTAGTTGCCTCAGTTCTGAAATGAAGAGCTTTTAGATTTGTGATTGGGTTGATTTTATTTGACCCTTTGTTTTCCTTCTCTATATTGCACTCATAAGTGACATCATCCATTTCTTGTCTTTCTCCTTCTGACTTATTAAATTGGCTTTTTTTCATTCAACAAAATGTCCCTTGTCAACCCAAGTAGTTCTGTGCCTCGAAAGTCCAATTTTTTATTGTCAAGTTATTTCATGGTATGAATATACCAATTTGTTTACATATTCACCTACTGAGGAGTATTTTGGTTGGTTCTAATTTTTGGTTACTACACATAAAACTATATGACTAATCATATACAGATTTCTCTGCAGCCAAATGTTTTCATTTCATAGGCTATGAAATACCCAGGAGTGCAATATCAGTTCTATGACAATTATAAATTTGGTTTTATAAGAAACTACCAATTTTCCACAGTGATTTAATATTTTACCTTCTCACCAACAGTGTGTGAAGATAGAGCTTCTCTGCATTCTCACCAGCATTTGGTATTTTTATTTTAACCATTCAAATAGGTCCATTTTCAATTGGCATTTCCCCAATGTGTAAGGGTGTTGACCATTTTTTTCTTTTATTTACTAAAACATTTACTTTGATGAAGTAACATTGTTTTACATCTTTGTTAATATTTTAAGAATATAGGATTTCTCCCCCCTTAACAATCTTTCCATATGCCTGCTTGTTAACTATATATCTTTTTCAGTGAGATAACTATTTCATTCTTTCTTTCATTTTCTAATGGAATTGTTTTTAATGCTGAGTTGATAGTTCTTTGCATAATATCTATATGAGCCATATTTCAAATACATGATTTGCAAATATGTTCTGTCAGTTTGTGACTTGCCATTTCAAACTTCTTAACATGGTCTTTCATAGAGCGAATGTTTTTCATTTATTTTTTTTTTCTTTTACGGATTATGTTCTTGTCATCCTGTCTAGGATGATATAAAACTTAGGTCTTGACTTTTTTTCAATTTTTATTTTTAAGAGACTAGGTCTTGCTATGTTGCTCAGGGTTGCCTCAAAACCACGGACTCATGTGATCCCCAGCCTCAGCCTCCCAGGTAACTGGGATTATGTGGTGGCATGTGCCACCACACCTGGCCTGGTCTTGATGTTTTTATGTTATATTCTAAAAGTTGTATAGATATGTATTTTATATCTAAATCTATGACTAATTTTGAGTTATTTTTCATCTAATAATATGTAATTTCTCAAATACCACTTGTTGAAAAAATATTCTTTCCTCCACTGAGTTGTTTTTATCATTTTGACAAAAATCAGTTAAGAAAATCCACATGATTTTATTCTTGGGTCCTCTACCCTAACTCATGGATCTATATGTCTATTCTTTCTCGAAAACCAAAGGTCTTGATTGCTATAACTATATAAAATATCTTGGATTTAAATAAAGTAGTCAACTCCTCCCATCATATACTTCTTCAAAATTGGTTTAGCTCTGCTCTGCTAGATCCTTTGCCTTTCATAAAATTTTATAATAATCTTGTCTATATATTTTTTTTTAAATTTCGAGTGTTTTGAGAGAATGTGTTAAACCTACAGATCATTTTGAACAGAATTGATGTCTAATATATTGATCATTCTAATTAATATAGAAATATGTTTTTTCATTTATTTCATGCTTTGATTTCTTTCCATGGTGTTTAATAATTTTCAGCACACATATTCTGTAGGTGATTTGTTGAATTTATACCTAAGCATTTCTTTTTTGAAGCATTACAGATAGTATTGTACTTGCAATTTTGCTTTCCATGTATTCATTGTTAGCATATAAAAATGCAATTGTTTTCTGTATGTTGATCTTATATTTTGCAGTCATGAGTCCATGTATAAGCTCCAGATTTTTAAAAATTTATTTATATATAAATTCCAGATGTTTTTTAGTTATCTTGAGATTTTTCTTGTAGATCATCATCTCATCTGCAAAGAAAAATGGAGTAGTTTTATTTATTCCTTTCAATCAGAATACCCTTTGTTTCTATATTCTGCCTTATTGCACTGGTCAAAACTTTTATTTCTGTATTGACTAGCAGTGGTGAGAAAATACATCCTTAACTTGTTCCTGATATGATCTGAAGCATTTAACCTACCTTTTGTTGTTAAGTATATTAACTATAAGGTTTTTCCTTTTTGGTATATGTTCTATATCAAGTTGAGCAAGTTCTTTTCTATTTCTAAAGTTTTCTTAGAGTTTCGAAATGATCATGAATAGGTAAGGAGTCTTGTCCAGTACTTTTTCTGCAGTTATTGACATCATCATATAACTTACATTCTGTAGCCTGGTAATATGATTGATTATTTATATATATGTGTATAGATTATTTATGTATATATATAATATGAGCCTAAATATACATAAATTTAAAGCAGAGAGGTAGTCTAGTAAATTTGCGTAATGAACAATGACCAAGTTGATGAGAGTTTTATGAAAAAATAGAGGCACATAGGTTCATCAAACTACCCTTTTATGGCATATTCTCACTAATTCTACCTAAAAATATCAACTATGCTTCTATTTATTCCCTTTATTATGAAATAGGTTGTATAGACAGAACAGAGAGTCCAAAAAGAAGTCTCAATTGTGGAGAGAATTGTATGATAAGAGAATCACCAAACACTAAGACAAAGCAAATATCATGAAAAATAGACAATAAACTCAACTTTCATTGGAGAAATAAAGTAAATAAAGCACTCAGAACAAGCATATAAAATAACCTCAGTATGGTAATGAACTATTACATCCACAAAAGAACAAATAACTATAAAACAATAATAGAAAAACATGGAAACGTTTTTAAAAATTAAATAAATGACAGATAAAATTGAAATATCACTAGATGGACTGAATTAAGACCTGTGATAGAATCAAGCAGAGATTAAATCACTGAGCTGGAATGTTGGGATGAGACCTTCTAGAGCATAGGGCAAAGGTATACAGGGACAGAATGTAGGGAAGGAAAGGTGAAAGGCAAGAAGAATAGACAATTAAGAAATGTCCATATTTTTCTATAAAAGTTATATAAGCACAACTGGAGAGAATGGGTGAGAATAAATAGCAAAGTTAAACAAAACACAATTCCCCAGAATTAAAATCATGAATCCTCAAATTGAAAGACTCTTCTGAGTACCAAGAAAGAGCACCTAAAAAGAAAACGAACATCAATTTCTTAAATAGCTCTATATCTAGATATATTATGGTGAAATTTTTGAATTTAAGGATACATGAAAATATTAAAGATTCGAAGCAGAAAATACCTACTATGGAACAAGAAAAAGTTTGTCACAGATATACAAGAGCAGTGCAGCAATATCTTCAAAATTTTAAGAGAAAATACTGTTACAGCTCAGATTTAATTCTATGCAAAACTTATATAAATGGGAGGCAGAAATAAAGGCATTTTGACATATAAGAATTCAGAAAATTTGCCATCCACAGAAACACTCCAAAATAATTACTAGAGATTATGCTTTAGCAAAATTAATAAATAAATAAATAAAAACCATAAAAATTTGTGGAAATTAATGATGCTAAGAAAATAATGTTTACTACGAAGCGGCCGGGGCTAGGGATCGCGGTTCAAGTTCCGCCTGGAGCCCGCAGCGAGACCTAGTTCCAAAAAAATAGCTGGGCATGGTGGCGCGCTCCTATAATCCCCGCTACCTGGGAAGCTGAGGCTGGAGATTTCTTGAGTCTGTGGTACCCCGGGCAACGAGAGCCTGCGGTTCCACGGGCAAAAATAGTGAGACCTAGTCTCAACAAAAAAAAAAAGAAAAGAAAAGAAAGAAAGAAAGAAAAGAATGTTTAATCATTTGTGTTATTTATATTATTTGAAAAATAAATTATGAGCTATAACCTACCTACCACATAGGAGAAAAATTGGCCAAATATAAGGTCAAAGAAAAGTGCAACCCATATGCATATGTTAATTTCATTCTTATCGAGATAATATTGACTTGCAGCACTATATGATATAGTATTATTAGTTCACACCTCTGCAAATGTGTATTATCATACTCCCAACCAATACATCTATAATTCTCCATCATAATCCATTGGGCCCCTTTCCCATAAATTTTGCTCAAAGCAAATAAAAGTGTTTTCAGTGTATATCAACAAAAGGGGTGTAAATGTTTATACAGTTTTTCTTTACTGTATGTACAGGTTCTGTTTTCTCTATATTCTATAAATATGACTGAGAAGGAGTTCAAGATAAATGTTACAACAATGCTTAAGAACCTCAAAAAAAAAGGATGATGTAAAGCAGAAATAGAATATTGAGAAAATATAAGAATTACAATAAGAACTAATGGACATATTTACCTGAAAAATTAAGTCAAACCATTCACATAACAGCTCAATAAAGCTAGCTATTATCATTGCTATCACTAACATAGTACCCTCTGGACAGTGAATGGCATGACATCAAGCTCAAAGAAAACATCCATCAAAGCATTGTTGCTGTAAATAAATATTTTCTTGCCCAAGCTGTGCAAGAAAAGTCTGGAAATCATCCTGATCTTAAGCAAAATCTTCATACATATATACCAAAATTGCAAATGATAAAAGAAGAAAATAGATACCTCGTCAATGCCCCATCACGTTCCTTCCCCCAGCTCCTCCTCTTCAACACTATTCCCTCTAATAACCAGTAAAAAAAAAATAATAACAATCATTAGTAAATAACATTATGGAGGGTAAAAAAATAGATACCTTGGACTTCATCAAAATTAAAAAAAACATCTGTGTTTCCAATGAGTCATCAAGAAAATGAAAAGACAACCAAGAGAATCGGAGAAATATTGGCAAATCATATAGATGGCAAGGTACTTGTATCTAACACACATATTAAAAAACCACTTGGAACTTGAAAATTAAGAAACTTAATTAAAAATGAGCAGAGAACAGAATAGGCATTTCTCCAAAGAATATATGCAAATGGCCAATAAATACATAGAAAGATAGTTAACATTAGGAAACTGCAAATCCAAACCAAAATGAGACACTAATTCACACTCACTAGGGTGAAGAAATTAAAAACACAGATAATAAAAAATATTGGCTGCAATGTACAAAAATTGGAACTCTTATACTAGTGGTTGGAATGTAAAACAGTGCATCCACATTGGAAATAGTCTGACAATCCCTCAAAAGACTAATCATAGTGTTACTATATGATCCAGAAATCTATTCCTGTACCCAAGAGAAAGGAAAACATGTACACAGAAAAATTTGTATGCAAAGTTTTCATAGTAACATTATTAACAAAAGACAGAAGGTAAAAATGCACATCAACAGACAAATGATAAATGACATGTTATAGCTATAGAATGGAATATTACAGAATCTGAAGGTCAATTAAATCTATGCTACAACATGGATGAACCATGAAGTATCATGCTAAGTTAAGGAAGTCAAATAAAACTTATGTATTGTATGTTTCCATGTATATGAAATATCCAGAATGAGTAATTTCATAGTGATAGAAAATTAACTAATGTTGCCAGAGACAGGGTGTGCGAGGATGTGACGAGGAACTGTTAATGCATATGGAAATTCTTTGTGGGATTATGAAATATTCTAAAATGGTTTGGGCAGTTGATTACACAATTCTGTCAATATGTTTAAAACTTAAATTTTAGAAAGAGATGGGTGAATTTTATGGAATTAAATTATAAGTCAATAAAGCTTTTTTAAAAAATAGAGAGAATGCACCAGGTCTTAGAAATACAAAGATGACTAATACAGAGTTCTTTCCTTATGGCCCTCACTATTTATTACGAGGGCTAAGAAGTGGACAAAAGTTGCATTCCTAGCTCCATTTTATGTACCCACGCTCATTTTTCTTTCATTTTCCACTATTAATTTATACCAGTTGGTATTTGATTTATACTTTATAAATCACATCAAATCCTTTCTGGAACAAGTCGGGGTACTAAATAAACAATGATTTCAAATAGCAATGCTCCTGAGTAGAGAATGTTCACTGTCATAAAAGGAGCACTGCTGAACAGGGGCACTACTGTGGGAAGAAGGGCATTTCCAGAAGAGGAAAAAAGAGTTACCACACCCCAAAAGTCTAGGTGCCTCTGTGTCCTAATCAGCCATGGTAGAAAGAAGGCAGAGGACATATAAAGGGATCCCAGGGGATCTGAGCAGAGTTGGTCTCTAGCTCTGTGTTTAGATGTGATGAACTCTGAGAACTTGCTATGTATGGAAGACTCCATTCTCAGCTGGCTTGGGCTCTGCTGGGCTGTATCCTGTGCTGCAGCTAACCCAATGGTAATTTTAGCGATGCAAACCTCTTCAGTTGGAGTCTGCCTGCAACCTGCACCAGTACTAAGCATGTGGAGACATGAAATTCTTGAATCATTAAGCAGACATACTGAGAAAGAGCCAGATATGGGGAGATGAGCTTTCAACAGAGCAGCTTCAGGCTGAGCTCAGCTGCTGGTGTGGCAGGCACTGGCTCCCTGCTCAGAACTGTCAGAAGCATTATAATTAAACCACCCCGCCTCCCCCTGACCAGAACTGACAGCTGGGAGAGAAGTAGGACTGGAGAGGCCCAAATATACTTGATGCAATTTTGATCCAGGAAGGGGAGGCCCAAATATACTTGATGCAATTTTGATCCAGGAAGGGGTGGTAATGATTCCACCTCCCCAATTTCCACAACAAAGGGCAATTCTATTCCTGGGAAACCCGTAAGTCAGAGTTGTCTAAGGCATCTTCAATGAAAGACTACTTTTTTACAATCGGAAAAAGATATGGTAGCTTCTTATAAAGTTACATATATACCTAGCTTATGATTCAGCAATTCAATTAGTAAGTATTTATCCAAGGTAAATGAAAACATATATGCATAAAAAGACCTGCATGATATTGTTCATGGTAGCTTTATTAATGATAGCCCAAACTGAAAACAGGCAGATATTTATCAACAGAATAATAGAAATCAAAATGGCGACCTATTCATGCAATGGAACATTACACCACAGTAAAAAGGAAAGAACTACTGATACTTGTTAAATGGATGAATTTCAAAAGCATTGTGTGAAATAAAGAAGTTGTACACAAAAGAGTAACTGATGTATGATTTCATTTACATTGAGCGAAATACACAGTGGAAAAAGCACAACACTGATTACTTTGGGGGAGTTAGGGGCAAAGAATAACTGGAACTTTCTGGAGTGATGATTATGCTGTGTCAATTCACAGGGCATTATACGTGTATCTGTCAAAACTCAGCAATGCATATCGATAAGAGCAAATTAATGGAAAATAAAATAAAAGGTGTGACATTGGGGGAAAGGAAAGACAGAACATTGCCAGATTTTATTATTTTAAATGTCAATCTGAAACAATGCGACAGGAAGGATATGTGGATGACTGAAAAGCACATGAAACAGTGTCCCACATCACCTCCATTAAAGAAATACAAATTTGATCCAAAATGAGATATCACTACATACATATCAAAAAGACTAAAATAAATAAAAAATAATGCTATCCCACCAGTTGCTTGCTGGTGAAGACTTCAAGGAACTGGAATTGTCATGTATTACTAACTAGAATGCAAAACTCTATGGCCACTCTAGAAAATAGTTTGGTGGTTTCTTATAAAATTACACATAATCATACGCTTACCCCTTGACTAAGTAATTCCATTCATAGGTATTTACCCTAGAGAAATGAAAACTTCTGTTTAAATAAAAGCCTATGTATGCAGCAAGAATGACTAGTTTCTCCTTTTTTGATGTCTGGAGTTAAGCTAGAAGTAAGTGAATAAGCAGAGATAACTCAGATGACCAAAGAAGCTTCTTCAGCTTCATGCCTGATGTAGGAACTGGAACAGCTCGAAGAGCTTAGTGGGAGGCTATAGTTGAACATGCTGGCCTCCTCCATGGGAGTGTCTAGAGAGAGAACTTCCAGGAAAACGAGGTGGAAGCTGTATGGCCTTCTCTGACCTAACCTTTAAAGTCACACCTTACCATTTCCACCACACTTTACTGATTAGTACACTTATTAAGTCCATCCCGTACACAAAGTGAGATGTATATTCTGCCTTTTGATGCATGCGTGGCAAGTTCACACTGCAGACGAGCAGGGGGATGGTAAATAAGATTTTCTTTAATTTTGGAAAATATAATCTGCCACAGTGAACAAAGAAATTGATCTAAGTATAAATCTAAATAGCCACAAATTATACAACTCAATAGCAATAATCATAATTTCGGATGTTAAAAGTAAAATGGAGATAGAATATTAAATAATATGTGAAGTAAATCCTGTGCATAAATGTTTAGAGCAGACCTATTAATAATCATCCAAAATTGAAAAGAACACAAATGTACTTCAGTAAGTGATGGGTCAATAATCTGTATATACATTCATAGAATGAAATATTGCTCATCAATTGAAAGGAATGAACTACTGTTATATATATCAATTTGGAAAAACTCAATGGTTAAAAGATCATTTTCAGTGTTCTAGAGCTAGTGATTATTTTTGCACATGGTTACTGCACTGTAAAAATGCTAAGATCTAATGAATCATATATTTTAACAGGATGAATTTTTATGCTATGTGAATTATATTTCAATTAACAATAGGAAAATATTTTCAGAAGTAAAATCATGACTCTCATGCAGACTAAAAATGAATTTGTGAAAAATTTGTCTCATCTGAGGGACACGGGGAACTGTTTTAACTGATTCAAAGGAAAAGTGGAAAAAAAGCACAACTTTATATGAACAGAATTGAACGCAAATGGAGGTAAAAGTGATTTTTCTACAGAAAGCAGGGAAACCAATCAAAATTACCAGATAAAATAGTTTGCATATCAACCAGTTATCTACAATTTACAATTTACAACTAATTTTTTTCTTTGTACAGAATTGCTCAAAGATCACGAACAGGCCTGGAAATGGAGTTAATGCCTAGTTTGCCATTAAAGTATAAATTCTATAGGATGTTAAAATTGCTACAACAGTATACTTTCCAAGTCCATTTTACTTTATACTAATTGTAATTTTTTTTCAAAAAATGAGTACTATACACTGACTAGATGACCAGAATAGAAATGAAATGCCCAAACGAAGTCTGTGGTAATTACATGGGGGGAAAAAGTGGAAGCTAGTATTCAAACCGGATGCAAAACAGGCACAAAAACATACGTGGAGAGACCAACAGCTAAACCTGGCACTCTCTGGGTTCTTCCATCCACATGCACAACTGCAAGACGATTCAAAATATTAGGATGTATTGACAAACATGGAGATCACCAAAAGCCACTGAGGCCACAAGGGTCCGGTTACCTTACCCCAGTTACAGTTCAGTTTCAAAGTCCTAAAGCACTTCCAAGATGGTGTCGTCTCGTCACTGCAGACCTAAACAAACATTTACAAAGAAGCATGGGTCTCAGATGGCATCTTCTCGCCACTCCAAACCTGAAGCAGGCATTTCACACTAACTCCAGTCTCCAGTAAGCAGTCCTCTCATCAGAGGTACACAGGTTCCAAGTGTTTCAGATCCCAAGCTTTCCAACATACACAGATTCCAAGTTTTTCAACATACAGATTCCAAGTTTTCCAGAAAGCTAGCCTCTCTTTTCCAGAAGTCCAAATTCCTGTTTTCAAACCAAAGGCCCATACTTACATTTCTCATAACTTCCTTCTTCTCCAGAGTGACCAAGTCCCAGGGCCAAAGCTTGTGACGGCTCCCCTCCATGCTGCTTTCCCCTAGCTTTTATCCTCTCTCGCCAGACTCCACCCACAGGGCTTCTTTCCTTGCTTGCCCGCGTGCATCATCCGGGCAATTTCTGATTGGTGTGCTGTGCCAGCTGTGCCATCCAGTTACAGTTTCAGGGTAGAGTCAGGGGACAATGAGAAAGATCAACTGATTTTGAGTTTCTGAAGGTTAAATTGCACGTTGAAAGCAATTTTTGAGTGCACTCAGGAAGGTTCCAACAGAACAATTTCTGAATTGAAAGCAAATTCAGTGAGGACCATATTCCTTTGTCCAGAACAGAGGAAGCCCTAGGGCCCAAGACTGACCACTCCCAAGATTGACCACTAAGTTAAGGTCCTGCCACCACATGGGAGACAACCTTGTGCCCTATCTCCCAGACTAGCAAGCATCCCGAGGATACTTCCTCAAATGACACACATTGATTAAATGCAAAAAATGCAATAATAACTGCTTTATTTATACTAGCAAAGATCTGGGAACATGGCGGGTATCTTCAGTAGATCGGGAAAACTGTGGCATATTCAATTAACTATTACTCAGCAATTAAGAAAATGTTAGTGGGCAGACTGAAGGACACCCCAGAACCCCTAAACCTGCCTGCTCTAAGTGGGTTTTACCATCCATCACTTCAAGACAAAACCTACTCTAGTACATAAGAACGTCGATGAAAAATAACCTTAATAAGATTATCATACAATGAAGAAATGAGAAGAAAAAAGAAAAAACATAGTTTTAAAATCATATATTCAAGTTTACCCATCCCCTTGTAGGTAAATACCCGGCCAAACAGGGTTGACCCAAAGTGGGACCGCGGAGGTCTGAAAGTTTGCCACAAGCTTAAGGTACCTTCTGATGCGAACCCATTAGGAAAGGTGCAGACGGGGGCAGGCAATCTTGAAGGCAGAGAGCAAAATCTAAAGCTCAGTCAAGATAAAGGCTGCCATTGTCAGCCTTCCTACAGGTCTCTCACTCACATTCTTGTTGCTTTCAAGTGTTTCTTTCCACGTCTCTCAAGTCCCTAGTACAAGTCCAACGCACAAAAGCAAGTGTGGCTTCTTCTTCACTTGTGTCTCTGCTCCATATACCTCCTCTAGGTCTTCTCCTTCCTCCTTTCTCAAGTCCTCTTCCCCGTCTTATCTAGCGTCTCCTCACTGCTCAGCTCTGCTCTTCCTTGGGTTGGGTAGGGATCCTAGAATCTTCCCTTTCTCTGGATATCAGACTGCAGCAAAAGGTTGAACTACTGCTACAAAGCAACATGCATGATACTCACATGCAAATATATATATGTATATATATATATATAATTTGTTATAGTTCCACATAGCCCTGAAACTCTGTATTGTTCAGACTAAGTCATTGCTCTCCTGCAATCACCCAGTTCACTGAATCTTTCTTTTTATCCATTTATTCTGCTCCTGAGCTTATCAGTCTTTTTCAGTTACTGTATTTTTCAATTTCAAATCCAATGGTTTTTATTTTTATCTTCTATTTATTTGCTGAATTTCTGTTTCTTTCCTGAGATTTTCATTTTTTAAATTACTTCAAGAACACTCATAATTATGTTTTGAAATAGTTTTTCAATGGTGCTTTAAAACCCTTGTCAGACAATACTAACATTTCTATCATCTCAGTGTTGGCTCTATTCATTTTCTTCTTTCATGGAGTTTGACGTCGTCCTGGTTCTTATTATAATGAGTGATTTTTAGTTGAATCCTGGACAATCTCCCATTATGCTCTGAGTCTCTGAATAGTATTTAAACCTTCTGCTCTAGTTGAATTTATTTAATACCATTCCAGCAGAGAAAGAAAGGGAGTTCCATCTCATTACTGGAGAGAAAGTCTAAGTTCCCCACTTGGCTCTGTTGATATTTGAGTTGGGGAGGAGCTCCTCATATTTGTCATGTTTGGGTGGGAGTTCTGAACCTCCATGTGGTTTCAATTGGCATATTGTTAGGATGGTTTATTTCCTGTCCACTATGCTTCCACTGATACCACCCCAGCACAAAATGTGAGAGACATTTTGCTACTACTGTGTGGGCACGGAAATTTGCATCCCCCAGGTAGTTTCTGCCATCACAGTGGAAGGAGAACTCAGAACTGCCAGGTGAGGATGAAAATCTCATTTCCATATTTTGACCTTTGCTGGTGTGGGTAAGAATGAGGTCACAAATTTTTCAGTCAGTGCTGTTTGACTGCAGTAGAGGAATTATTTAATGGAGTTTTTCCTGATCTTTTGCTCATATATATAATTGGTGTTTCTGGATTGCTGACTTCAGATTTAAGTCTGGAAAATATGAGCTAGAAAGAAAATTTGACAGCTTAACAGTGTGTCACTTTTTAGGTTCTATAGTCCTTAGCCAACCTGCCTCCATCTCTACACCTAAATTGTCTATATTTTTGGATGTTTGTTTTATATATAATATCCAGGGTTTTAAACAATATTTAGTGGGAGGAGTAGGAAAAGCACATCTGCTTTGGAAAAAGTACATCTGATACCAGGGGCGCCTACCCCTCTCCCCCACCGCCATTAACAGTTGATACATACATTTGATGAAGAGCTAGCTACTCTCCTGATACTATAGACTTGCAGGTTTCACAGAGATCTGGGTAGTACTTTGATTTGCATACCTGCCTGACAGGACTCCCCCCAACCTTGGTGGGAAGACTTGGGAAGAAAGGTAAAAAGAGGCTTAAAGACAAAAGAAGGGGATTCAGCCATTTTGGAAGGAAAGATGGACCCCAGGCCATGAGGCCTTTGGCTCAGGCTAGTAACTTATGGCTTTTAGTAAGTAAAAGTTGAATGTGCCTGCTGAAAGCTAAAGAGATTGGAGATATGAACTCTATGTTGGAGTTTGTCTTACTGAGTTTGACATGGATGTTTTTGGAGAGGCCATGTGAGCCAGGCCTGAGAAGAAAATGAACTTTGCTGGTTCCTGTACTATGGAGTTTCTTTGTACTACTTGCTGGAAAACAACAAGGAGAAGACATATCACATCATTTACTGCCTACTTGGAAGAGCTGGAGCACACCAAAGAAAGATATCTACTCTTCAAGCACATGATAATGAACTCATGAGTTCATGATAATGAACTGAAGTATTGGACAAGTGGTAAGGTTAATATGACTAAAGAGCTGAGGGTTTAGGACAATCTTGAGGAAGGACTTTGAACAATGTTGAGGAAGGTTTTGGACTATGTTGGAATAATCAGGGTTTTTCTTATGTTTCTTTCTGTAGTAAAATAATTAGGAATTCACTTTGCTTAGTAATAAATTAGCCTGCACTCTAAAGAGTTTTTGTTCTGGCTTGGAAAATATAATAAAAGACTGGGGGTGGTGGAAAGAACCTGCAATATTGGATGTCTTTAGGCTGCAAAGGGTAAACAGGAACTGCAAAGGGTAAATTGAGGCAAACCTGTAAGTTGTAAACTGCAGTTTCTGGGTTTTGTTTTTTTTTCCTGTAGTCTCTGGGGCAGGGGGTGGAAAAGTGGGCAGCTAGAATCAGCATAACGAAGGTGATTGGTCTGTGAAAGCATTTACCTGCAGGAGGTTAGAGTTTGAATCTGCCTCGGAGAAGCAGGCAGATGATTTGAGTTTTAGGTTAGAAAGCTCCTTTACCCAATAACACATTAACTCTGTCTTTCCTGCATTTGCATTTAAATCCAGAGGCCTATGTTAACTTATACAATGATCACAGCAGTGGAGAAGTAAAGGATCATAATCAAGTGTATCCTTGACTGTAAATCAAGGAGGGAAAAAACACAATTTGACCTCTCTGTGTGTGTTTTTACAGACAAAATCAATCCAAGAGTGGTCACTCTCCTCACTATTGGCCTGATATTTATCAAATTCTGGGAATGAGACACAGAATGGATTTTTTGGTAAAAATGTGGAAGAATCAAAGTGGATACACATTTTTAAAAATGACCAGTAATTTATTATCTTAATCTATTAACTGCAGAAATGTTATATGTAAAAGGAAACAGGGACAACAGGGCTATCAAAAAGTAGGTTTATTTGTAGGTACTTGGCTCAGCAGATTCACATCCAAAGGCTGCCTTCAAAGGGGAACCTTCAAAGAAGTCATTGGCATATATGGGTTCAAAATGCTTTGGAGCTCCAGGTGGGCTAGCTTTGATGTTGGGGCAAGACTCATATCAGGTACTGATCTGCATATTTGCAGGCCTGTAACTAGATCAAAGTTTGTTAAGATCCCCCTCCAAGCAGTTGTCTGTCACCATGCTTCAGTAATGCTAAGAGTAACCCTTTTTAATTAGGAGAACTGACTTTTTCTGAATCTTTCTATAAAGTGCAATACAGATAAGTGCCCTGATAAACTCTGACCCACCCACTGAGACCTCTACTCCTAAACCCTTACTAATAAACTATTCTGGAACTTACATTGGTCCAGGATGTAGTCCAGAGCAAGCATATAAGGAAAGACTGTGAACATGAACCCATTATTTGTCCAGTATTTGTCCAAGGTTCTTTCAATGGTCCAGGTGCTGCCTGAGTTATCATGGAAAGACATCCCACAGGGTAGTATACCTGAACTAAACTTTTAAAGATGAATGGAAATTTTCTAAATAAAAGGTGAATGGAGGCAGATCTATGCTGATTGTATAAGAATCCTCTGAGAAGTTTATGTGTTGTGTGCTTGGGCTGCCATGACAAAACAACATAGGTTGGGTGGCTTAAACAACCTGTTTTCTTTCTCTTTATTCTCTGGGCTGGTAGTTCAAGATCAGGAGTCCAAGTTCTGGTAAGTACTCTTACTGCTTTGTAGATGTACTTCTGGCTCTGCACTCATGGCTTTCCTTAGTGTGTGCATTAAGAAAGTGATATATCTTTACCTCATCTTTTTTCTTATGAGATCATCAGTCCTATTTGATTAGAAACCTGCTCTTAGTATTTTATGATCTCTTTTAATCTTGTTTTCTTCCTAAAAACCCTCCAAATATAGCCACATTGAGATAAATACTTTAATATATAAATACTAAAGGGGCAGTATTTCATCGTACTTGCTAAAAATGAGAATTGTTAACTATAACCCCTAGAGATATTGATTTGATAGGCAACCCCCTAATATCTGTGTTTGACCAAAGATGTCATCTGATTTTAATGGAAGGGTAGAATCAGGAAAAGAGTGGAAGATGTGTGTAATGTAAAGGGATAGAGGGGGCAAAACAGTAAATATAAGCCTGAGGGTATTGGCAAATAAAGGGGTATCTTGGTCACCAATTCTAATATGTGTATAGGGGAGGGAGCGCCCCTCTTTAAGACCAACAGCTGCTTGCTGTTACTCTGTGTGGTTAACTCCCAGGTATATGCCCACCTTTGCCTTTGATTTTTTCAATTTCTTCAAGCAGAATAGACTTCTTTGGGGCCTTTTAATGTTGAGGGGCCAGCAGGGGTTCACTTTCGCCCTCCCAAATTTGGTACTGTTAGATTAAACTGTTTTCTTTTTAACTCATTAATGTCTGTTTTCTTCATCACATTCCTTAATAACCATCTAAAGATTATGGGTGAAGGAATATTAGTAAGGTTTATTTCACATCTGTTCAAAATATAGTCCAGGGATGCCAATTTGCACAGCCACCACTCCCAGACACTTTAAATTGCCCAGTAGCCCACTGAGGTTTAGCCATTTGATCTTTGCTCTTCAATTTTATGAATATAGATATGTTTTAGTTATGGTCTGTATATTTCCTCACTGAACTGTGGCTTTCCCTTATAAATAGACAACTGTCTCTTCTGTGGCCAAAGTCCTTTTGGAAAAGATTATACCTACCTGGGGAAACTCCTCTGAACTCCATAGGAATTAAGGAACACCTTGTACTGGCCAGGTGCTCTGACAAGTTAATGTCACTTGCCTGTTATGCAACATTTTCACTGTGTGTACATCAGTCATCCAGTTTAGTCAAATATATACTGTACTATTAAAACTCAGTAAGCCGAATTTATAGAGAACATCCAAATGCCTTGGATAAATGCATTGCCTTAAATCTTCTAAATCACATATATACCCTTCTGGAATTCATAAACTCAATTTTTGATGTAGCAACAAGATGCTCAGTGCACCATGTCTCTCTCTTTAATCCACAGTTGATTAAAAGATGTATTTTTCTATATTGTATAGGCCTCGTTGCTGCTGTCAAAAATAACCATGCTGTGGTTGGTCAGTGTCTTTACACAACACTCCAAGGAGGGAAACACAAAAGGCAGCCCACCCTGCAGCCTGGAGATTTTGTCTATTGAAAAAGAGATTTTCAGAAAAATCTCTCTTCAACTTCACTGGTAAGGACCTTCCCAAATACTGCTGAGAAACCCTTGTGCGGTAAAACTTGTGGGAATAGATTCTGGGAATCCTTTGACACATCTAAAGAAAGAACCCTACCCTGGCTGCACCTACACATCATCTGGTGACCTAAAAATGAAAATTTCCAGTAGTTGGGCATGGTGGCAAATACCTGTAATCCCAGCTACCTGGGAGGATGAGGATAGGGATCACTTGAGTCTGTGGGTTCGAGACAACCTCGAGCAACATAGCAAGATTTAGCCTCTAAAAAACTAGCTGGGCATGGTGGCACACGCCTGTAATCCCAGTTACCTGGGAGACTGAGGCAGGGGATCTCTTGAGTTCGAGACTTCAAGACAACCTTGGGCAACATAGCGAGACCTAGTCTCAAAAAAAAAAAAAAAAATGAAGATTTCCAGGAATTTGAGGCAGACATCTGAGGAGATGGCCTTCCCCAAATCACCAAAACATGTCTGTTTCTCTTGTTATTGTTTCTTGCCTCATGTTTCTTGCTGCCCAGTCTATTACAAAAGGGAGAAATCTTCCTGATTTCTTGAATTCTTAATATTAGGTGAAGCAACAAAATTCCCCAGTCAAAACAGTTTTACTTCAGCAATTCTGGACTAAAATAGTTTTGAATAGTTATAGTACTTGATCATCTGCTTGCTAAGAAGGAGGTATCTGTGTGATAGTAATGTAGCCAGATCCCCTAAATCTTGCAACACAAAACAGCCCTAGACTGAAAATTAGGAACAAGTGCAATTAAACATTCTTTAGCATTCCCACTTTAAGGTTGACAGTTAACTCACTGAATTGCACTCTCTATGCCTTCCTTGTGATTAACTGCTAACTAGCTTTACCTGCATTCCTGGAAACTTGGAAAACTGATTGGGTTGCATCCCTAATAAAATTCTGTATCTCTCCGAGTTGACAGTGGCATCAGAAACAAACATCTACTAATTGCTGAAGAAAAAAAAACTGCTGGGAAAATCAAAGAGTTTGATTCACCTGGACTGCCCAGCATCTCCTTGGGCCTGCAAATATGAAGTCCTGCACTTTCCTCACATTTCTTCACATGTTATAAAATCCCAGCAGTCCCACCATTTGGGAAGCTGGTTATTTTGGGGTGCCAACCCACTGACTCCCTTGATGGCCATCTTGAATAAAATTTCTTCATGTAAAGACAGTTCTTAAAATTCAGGGTTTGCCTTTCAGACCATGAGAGAAAACCCTGCTTTTATCAGTGGTCCTGCCACTACCACAGCCTGAAAGGAACACCAAAAACCTAGGCCTGGTGTCTCACTGAGTTGTTTGATGTTGGTTGGTGTGATGTTCTTGGTGTGGATCAACAACTTATGAAGAGCTGTAATGTTTCTAATACCAGCTTGGGTGACCAGTTGCACTCTGTCTCTGGGTCACTTTTGAGAGCTGATAACAAATTGGATTTGATCATCTGGCATTGCCTCCTAGAGCTGTTGCCCCAATTGCTGTCTGGTCCAGCCAGGCCTTCAGACTGTTACTGTGGGCCTCTGTGACATTATCTCAGGGGCCTGGCCTGTAAGCACCTCCAGCTGTTGTGAGTTCCATCCTGGCGCACTGCTGGTGGGTGTGTCATGAGCTCCAGGCCCTGATTAGCAAGATGGTGCAATCTTAGACAAGTGCTTTTTTTTTTTGGGGGGGGGGAACTCCAGGCCACTGTGAACACTACCTGAGGTGAGAAGGCCTGCTGCTTGTGGTCTTAGAAACTTTTGTTTTGAAGGCCAAGAAAAACTCAAAATAAGGTAACAACCAAACTGGGGCAAGCAGATAGAGAGGGGGAGGGGGAAGAGGAAGAGGAAGAAAATGGGGGAGGGTGAGGGCACAAAAGATTAAGATGGTTGATGGGTGATAAGGAGATGGGAGAACCTCGGGGTAGACAATGATGTATTATATATGTATGTATACATATATACATAATCAATAAAAAACTAAATTTAAAAAATGAAATATTTAATTTTATTTTGTATGCTTACTATTAATTTCTATATTTGTTATCTATGAAACTTTGTAGAAACAGAGTGCTCAATGAGATGATACTGGATCAACACTTTGAGATCTCTAGAGCCTACAACTACAAGATACAAACTTTAGGTAAGAAAATCCATCATCTCTTTTCTATCTGCCTTGTCACTCTAATGTGACCTTGGTAGACTGTCGACCTGCATATCTTCCTTTCAATATAGGACATGTACCCAAAAAGGTCTTGTTTTGGCACACAGGCACAAAAGACCATCAAATCCAGCAGATATACCAGTTTATTGCTGGGCAATGTTTTGAGAGAGAGAGAGAGAGAGAGAGAGATCTAGATTAAACATCTACATCAAAGATTCAGAGAAAGATCTAGGATCAAAAGAGGGAAATGTGAGCATACATGTTTGAACTTCTTTTTAAATGGAATTGGGAAGCTAGAAAGAGAGTCCATGTGTGAAAATCGGCAAACTGTAAGACCCAAAACTTCTTGTATCACCCATGAGAAATGAAGCTGCATCCCTACTCCAGCAGAACACTAGGGAAGGTTCTCTAGAGGTTATATAGCCTTAGATTTAGTGAGTGTGTATGGGTCTTGTGATAATTTACTCTCCAGTCCTCCCTTGTTCTGTTTTCAAATAAACCTTATTTATTGAAATAATTCCTTTTGTTTGGGGTGTCACCTGTAACACAGGATGCTCACAGGATGGTCTTTGGCTTAACCAAAATAATAGGTATAATCTGGATGTGCCTGTTCACAGAATAATTGATCAATGATACATGAATGGCACATACTGTAACCTTTGGTATAGAAAGAATAGGGGAAAGTCCCTCCTCCAAATCAGAATAATAGCTCTAGTGTAGCTCAAGAATAAAATGGAGTTCTGGAGTCTACTGAGCCTCACAATTAGACCACCCTGCTAGGGTAGAGTATAGGAGGTATAAATAGAACTGGCCCAAGGGGGAAAAAAAAAAAAAACCCTTATTTTCTTTTGGCTCTCTTGGAGACCTTCTTTTCTGCACAATTTGTTCTTTTTATTCTTTCTGATTCCAGAGGACTGGTGCCCTCTGGTAAGTACGACACTCTTCTCCAACTCTTGGAAATTTGAGCGGGACCAGGGTGTGGTCCAAGGGAAAGAAGAGAGTGGGTAGCTTAGCCTGTTCAAGTTTTATTTTTCAATAAAGGACTGTGTAAGAGAGGGAATAGGGGATAAGCTCTATTTCCTATGCCCTTACTTCCCACACTTAGGTCAAGTTCTAAACTGCAGTATGGAAAGGTACATGTAGGCCCAAGCAAGTCGCAGGCTTGGCATCCTGCTGATACTGTCTGCTTGGTTTTTTTGTTCTTGTTTTGTTTGCGATTTTTTGGTGTGTGGACTTTAGTTTCTTTTTGTGACTTCTCAGGACACCCCCACTCTGCCAATAAGGTCAATGGAGTTTTGGGAAGCTAAGGAGAAGCTTATGCCCATTCCATAATCACAGAAGCAATAGTCATTACCTTAACTACTTAGAAGAATGAAAATCGAGAGATATTACGATGTAAGATTGTTGAAACTTAGTGCATGGGGTTCTTGGATCCTTCTGAGAAAACATTCAGAAGACGTTCCCATTCATCAGCATACGGTAAGTTTATTAAGGAAAAGAGTGAAAGGAGAGAGAGATTTGTGAGTGCTGGGGAATACTGTCTTACTGCATAGACACAGGTGAACAGAGAGCTACATTTTGAAAGGGATAGGTTTAAAGAATGGGATGCCTGCATAGAGTAGGGGGAAAATGAGCTGCCTGAACTTACCTTCTTGCATGGACCCCCTAGTTGAATGGGAAAAAAAATATCCCTGACAGCACACAAGTTCCAATTCAGGCTTGAACTGGGGTTTGCTCAGTGCTATCTTTCACTTGAGTGGGTACTGTAGAGGTTTTTAAAAATGGGCACAAATTCAATGAAACGCCTTCTCATTGAAATGTGGAGTCTAAGGTTTTCTCTCCTTGAATGGAGACCACCTTGTGATTGCTTCAAACAAGTGATGTTCTATTACTTCTGATATTAGATCATAAAATGCCATGCAGCTTTCACATGGATCTTTTAGGATTATGCCTCTGAGGGAAGTGAGTTTCCCCACGAGAAATTTGATAATGCTGAGATGGCCACAGTGAAGAAGCCACATGTAGGCTTCTCTAATCACCAATCACAGTCAAACTAGTTTTCCAGCTATTCTCATCATGGCACCAGACATAGACATGAAGCCATCTTGGATCCTTCAGACTATGCCATCTATCATCTATGTACCCCAAATGACCTCAGTTGACACCAGAAAAGAATCACCTTGCCAAGCCCTGCCTGGAACCACAGACTCCATAAGCATCAAAAAATTATTTTGCACCACTAATGTTGGGGTGGTTTATTATGCAACAATTATAGCTGGAACAAGTACTTAGTTAGGGTCTGTAGATGTTTAGTTGAGGTTTGAGGTACCCAAGATATCCCACCCAAATCTCTCTCTCCCTATGAACCATGACACTGGTTTTGTGGTGATGCTTTACTTCCTCCTCATTTTAGCTCCTTTTGAAAAATAAGGCAATGGCCAAATAGTTCATGGCAATGGGACCAATTTGATCCAAGAAATGGAAGAGCAGGGAAAAAAAGAAGTAATGGGAGTGAAATTAATGCTTCTTTTTATTATTTATTTATTTCACATCATTGCAATCCCTGGGATTCTCCTACCACCTCCCCTCCCTGGCTCCTCTAGTGGGATCCCCCCCACCAGTAGTGTACTTTTATTCGTTATCCATATATTAGTGGAACCATTTGGTTTCTGTCTTTTTCTTTCTGACTTGTTTCTGCTTATATGATTTCTTCTAAGTACATCCATGTTACAATAAAGTCATCAAATTTGTCATATTTAATTGATGAGTAATATTCCATTGTGTATATATACCACATCTTTTTCATCGAATTGTCCATTTTGGGACATTTGGGTTGTTTCTATGTCCTTACAATTATAAATAGTGCTGCAGTAAACATCCGGGCACAGGTGTCCCTTTGTTCTCACATTGAGGTCTCCTTTGGGTAGACTTCCAGAACAGCGATTGCTGGGTCAAATAAAAAGACATTTCTCCAAAGAGGAGATACAAATGGCCAGCAGACACATGAAAAATTGCTCAACATCACTAGCAATCAGGGAAATGCAAATCAAAACCACAATGAGATACCACCTCACACCAGTAAGAATGGCCCACATCAACAAAACGAGCATCCACAAGTGCTGGCGAGGATGTGGAGAGAAAGGAACACTCTTACACTGCTGGTGGGGATGTAAACTGGTCCAACCACTATGGAAAGCACTGTGGAGGATCCTCAAGTTAATGAAAATGGACCAAATTAATGTTTCTTAAGTGATTTTATGAGGAGGAAGTGCCTGGTGGACTGGGATGAGCTTCCCAAGCTGCCCCTAGTTTTCCTGATGCTATCTGCTCCACCTCCAGGGGAACCATAATTATCGGTTCCTTCCCACTACCAGCATAACTGCTCTCTGTTGTTGCTTCATGGGGACTGGCTCTGATGAACTAGAAATGGTAATAACTCTAGGATCCCATCTCAGAAAATCTATGACCGTCTCATCTCAGAAAACTTGGGATTGGGACAAATCAAAAGGAGGATTGGAAATGACCAAGGAAGTCAGTTTCTTACCAGCTGGGATTTCCATGAAAAACTTTGCTTATTTGAAGGAAATTAAGCTATTTACAAGGAAGCATCCAAGGTCAGGTTACGTAGAATCACAGAATTTGGAGGCATAATGGCCCTTAGAGGTCTTCTAGTCTAATTCCCTTATTGTATCCATAAAGAAGAGAAACTCGGGAAGGGGAAGTGATTCAGATAAATTTATGAAGCCAGTAAGTGGTATAAACAAGAACAGAAACCTGGTTTTCCAAGTCCTAATCCAGAGTTTTTTTCACTGAGCTCTACATCAATACCTCACAATTTTAATGTGCACACAAATCACTTGAGGGCTTATTTAACACAAAATATTCAAGTGGCTGAAATTACACATTTGTATCCTGTTCTTATGTGATGCCAGTGCTGCTGGTTCTATGGTATGGTATTGTTCCATGGGCCATACTTTTAGTAGCAAGTCTACTGGCCATAACTAGCAGGAGAATCCAACAAATCCCTTTTTTTCTTGAAATATAGTGATCATAGTCAGTGTTCTGTCTTTTACCCCATGAGTAGACCATTTTTTATTTGTCATCTCCCTATGACCTCCCTTTTTTTGACTTCTTTGCTGCCTTGGTATTAGCAACAGGAGAGGATGAAATAAACATACACACGAGGATAAGAAGGAAACTGATGGTGTAGCTAAGTCAATTTTACTTTTCCTTAGTGGCTTTTTGCAAAAGGTTTGTCGATGGTGGAGGTAGAAACTGGCTTCAAAACAAGTTTGGGGGTTATTTCTGGATTTCCTGTCCCCTGAATTCATGGAAAATCCAGAGCATGCAGTATGAATATATAATAGTGTGCCCAGTTTTCTTGTGTGGTTTGTGGAAATTGGTCACATTGCTTTACAGCCACACCACATGTATTTAAAGGCTATACTCTGCAGTGGGATTTCAGTCCAAATGATTCAGAAAATTGTTTCAATCCTTTACTTTGTCAGTAGATTTCTGGCTGTACTTACAGAAGAAGTGGCTGAAGAACAGGGAAACTTATGGCTTCTATTTAGCTGGCCAGCACCTTCAACTTAAGCAAGTTATTTTCCTTCCCAATTTTAGAAAATATTAAACTCAGATCAAAGTGAATTCTATGCCTTTCCAGCTCTGTGACCCCTGTGACCTTGCATAGACCTGAGACTTGCTCTACCCTCCCTGGACCTCGGTTCCGTCATTTGTGAAATAAGGGCATGTATTTTAAAGTTCTTATATTCCAATTACCACCTCCCAGCCTGGAGAGTAGTCACTGATGATTATGACAATGACTATACCCATAAAAACATCTTCTTCATTATCCTCCAGGTTTTCTTACTCCCTAATATAGAAAGGAGATATATTGGAAAGATTATCTATCAGTTACAAGGAGCGAAACAATGCCTTTTGCCACTATCCCTTCGTTACCCAGAAAAATAAGTCAACCATAAAACTTGTCTCAGCCACCAAGGGTTTTGGTCACCTGAGACTTTCCTCTGATAAGTTTTTCATGGTCGTTGGTGACAAAAAATATGACTAAGGGCAGGCCTAGGAGCAGCTGAAGTCTGGACTCAGTTAATGATAGGGATCTCTGACCATCCTGTTTTCTTTTTAAGTGTCAGAAACGCCCTTGGTCATATATGAAATATGAATAATGCCAGGGAATGCTTGGCTGTTCTCTCAAAGGATATTCAGATTGAAATTCCTTTGTCACCACTTTAGAAATAAAATGGAAAGGAGATTGACTTTCTCATTCTATAACTTAGTCTTTCAGAACCTCCTTGTTGAAGCAATATGAGGCCTTCTTCTAGCATGTAGGTGCTCAATGTCTTAAAAACTGACCTGAAGGTTTCCGGCCTAAGAAGAGTTATAAGGCAAAATTCTATTTCAAAAAATACAGATTAGTCCAAATTCAACTGAATCGTTTCTCTATAGACCCTCACTCCGGGTATAGACGCTGCCTGACTTATTTTTGTTTCTTTGGGTATTTTTATTTTTGTTTTTGCTTGCTTGTTTGCATTTGACTTACACTAGAAATCAGAAAGGCCTTCTAAGGTACCACATTATTTCACTGGGATCTAATTTTATAGAGAGAGGGTTTCTCAAACTCAGTATTGCAGACATTTGGGACTGAGAAATTCTTTATTGCGTGGGCTGTCCTATGTCTTCAGAAATGGCCAAATGATCCTAGGGCTGTGGTGGGTAATTGTTTCTCCCCTGTTCCAGTATATCTGGGCCTGATATCAGGACCGCAGCTTCCAATTGGAAGTTATCAAAGAAGGTTACTGTGTATACCTCAGAGCCTGCACATGCTCTTCCTCCCCTGCTTGCAGGTGTTCCCACCCAGCGAGGAGTCTCTCCAACAGTCCAGGTTATAAGCACAGTGATCTTTCTTCTTAATATGACTCATTCATCTTAATATAGAAGCCATGGGGCCTCTATCCTGCTAATCCTCTGCAATAAAGACCCGTGAATCACAGCATAAAGCTGAGGTTTGGTCTTGTAGCCATTGTATTTATTCGATTGTGAATTTTTTGTTCTAAGAAGGATTGTTGGCTACTGTGGTTTAAAGACAAGAGGCATGGAAGGAATTTTAAAACCGAGAAAGAGGAAGAGGAGGAAAATAAAACAGAAGTGTCTGCTCTAATCTTCTCATTTAAAGGAGTAAAATTCTAAAACAATTCAGGCAGAATTGGCCATGTGATGTTTTAAAATGCCCATATAAGGCAATTTCACACAGCAGTCAATCAATACTGACCATTCAAGTCATGAACTCTCTATTCCATTTGAGATTTCTGTTTTCTGGAGATAAAAAATTGGGGGCACTTCTTTTATATTATTTTATTTTTTAAGTGATTGCACATATATATGTATATGCATGTATATATATACATATGTATATATGTATATATGCTGTCTACCCCAAGGTTCTCCATCACCTTGTCACCTGTGAACCATCATCTTAATTCTTGTGCACATCCCTCCCTGATTTTAACCCCCTCCCTCTTCCTTGCTCTATTCATTTCTGCTGACAGCTTGCTAGTTTTAAGTTTTACTTGTCCTTTTGTTTGTTTGCTTTCCCTATATCCCATGCATAAGTGAGACCATCTGGTATTTCTCTTTTTTTTTTCTGGCTTATTTCCACTAACATGATTCCTTCTAGGCCCACCCATGTTATCACAAATGTGTCAAATTTGTCTTTTTTGATTGATGAATAATATTCCATTGTGTACATATACCACAACGTTCTGATCCATTCATCTGTTTGGGGGCATTTGGGTTGTTTCCATATCCTGTCTATTGTAAATCGTGCTGCAATAAACATCTGAGTACAGTTGTCCTTTTGAATTAGTGTTTTTGTGTCTTTTGGGTAGATTCCCAGAAGGAGAATTACTGGATCAAATGGTAGATTCAGTTTAGTAATTTGAGGGTCCTCCCCACAGTTTTCCATAGTGGCTAGCCAGTTTGCATCCCCACCATCAGTGTAAGAGTGTTCCTTTCTCTCCACATCCACACTAGCATGTGTTGTTGCCTGTTTTTTTTTTTTTAATATGTACCATTCTTACTGGTGTAAAATGGTCTCTCTTTGTAGTCTTGATTTGCATTTCACTGATTATTAGTGATGTTGAGCACTTTTCATATGCCATTGGCCATTTGTATTTCTTCTTTAGAGAACTGTCTTGTTAGTTCTTGTCCATTTTTTTGAATGAGCTTTTTTTGTTTTGATTTTGTTAAGTTGTATGAGTTCTTTGTAGATTTTTGTTATCAGACCCTTATAACTTGCATGCAGAGCAAAAAATTGTTGGATTTTTTTTGTTTTGTTTATTGTCTCTTTTACTGTACAGAAGCTTTTTAATTTGCAGTCCCAGCAGTTCCTCCTCTTTGTGTTTTCCTTCATTTTTTTTTAACATTTGTAGATGGGGGGGCACTTCTTCTCGACAAGCAAATTATTTCAGAGCATGGCAGAAAAGAACCAGAGCTGAAAACAAACTTTAAAGTGTGGCACAGCAAGCTGATAGTCAAGAAGCCTGGCTTTCCAGCCTAGTTCTTCTAATCAGCTGTGGATATTGGGCAACTCATTCTTCCATAGCCTTATTTTTAACATCTGAAAAATTAGAGAAGCTTGGACTTCAAAATCTCTAAGAGAAAATTAGAGAAGCTTGGACTGCAAAATTCTCTTGTTTTAATATAATGCAACAAATAATTCTTAAAATATGCCAAAAAGCACCTTGGAATTTAGTTTCCAAGCAGCTAATGCTGCCATCTTGTGGCCAAAATAAGTTTTTTCTTTCTGTTTAAAAGTGACCAGATAATGCATGGATGAGGATGAGTATTGTATCCATTCATCCCTCTCTCTCTCTCTCTCTGTCTCCCGTTCTCTCTGTCATTCTCTCTCTGTCTCGCTCTCTCTCTCTCGACTTACAGATATCCATCTTAATCCATCTTTTCTTTTATTGAAGTGTAGTACTATTTTACAAGCTGAGCATACTCAGCTCACAAAATAGAACATTGCTAGATCTCAAAAGTTCCCTTGTACCCCTTTCCAGTCATTAGCACCATCCCCACAGAAACAATGAATTTTAGAAATGTAATGTTGAAAAAAGGAGCTAAATCCAAAAGTTACCACCCACTCTACTTCCATTGTTTTGCACTATACTGACTATTAATTGCATAGATTAGTTGTGCTTGATTTTTTACTTTACATAAATTGAATTATGTACCATAACACTATTTTGCATCTGGCTTCTTGAGCTCAACATTATGCTTTTGAAATTCATGTTGTTGCAAGTAGTTGTAGACCAAGCTTACTGCTATAGTGTTGTCCTCAAGTCTTTCAAAATTATATTTAAAGTTTGTACTATAAAAGTAATGCTATATGCAATGTGCAAAAATGAAAAAAGTTACTTCATCCAAAAGCAACCGTCATTAATATTTTAATAACTTATTTTGTACTATCATTTAGTAACTTAATAAGTAACTTATTTTGTACCATTTCTATACATATTTTTCAACATTTAATATAGTAAAATGAAATATATGGGATTTTGTATATGAATATAATTACATTAATACTGTAAACACTTTGTTATTAAAAGTCCTTATGGAATTTTTTAGCAAATATCAGCCCTTTAATGTTACATAGTTGGGGTGTTCAGTTGTGTGTGTAATTTTTTTTTAAATTTCATGTGTACTTAATTCTTTTTATTTTAAATTTTGGTGTTACATTTTTGGTCTTCTATATGAGCACATGTTCCACCCACCCTCCACCAAGCCACATTTGCCAATACCTCACCTGCCTCCCTTCCCCACCCATCTCTCCTTACCCCTTATTCCCTCTGGTAAACATTATATTATTTTACTAAACTCAGGACTTATTCTTGTTGTATTTTACCTATGTACATTTTTTGGTTATTTATATAAACATAAATTAATGAATACATTTGATACCTGTCTTTCACTTTTTGGCTTATTTCACTTAATATAATTTCACAGTCCCACATGACACTATTTCATTTTTTCCCACATGCCACTTATTTCATGTGTTTTTCGTAGCTGTGAAATATACCATTGAATACATACTTCATAATTCCTTTATCCAGGGTTTCTGCTTCCATTACTCTCACTTCACCTTCTGGGATCCCAATTAAATCTTAATTTTCCTCTTCTAATTGTGTCTGATATTTCTTGTAAAATTTTCTCATTTATGATTATCTTTCTCTCTAAATGGATAATTTATTTAAGTCTTTTACATCTGAAATTCTTTAATCTGCCAGTTTAATCCTGTTTAAAGCATTTTCAACATTTGTCTGCATTTTATTCAGTCTCTCTTTGTGATCTTATATTCAACCTCTTTGATAGAGAACTCTCTTTGGTCCTGGATCTCCTTTATAAGAACTTGCCTTTGACTGACCTTCTTGTAGCTCATTTAGCATTCTTAATATTGTTGCTTTGAAATCACTGTCGAACCAATCTTTCTGTATCCTTTATATTTGTCCCAGGACTTCAGTTCTTTTCATTTTGTTTCTCCATCTTGAGTTCAGATGTTCCTTGCTTCCTTAGTATGTGTGCTGCCTTATTTCCTGTGTGTGTGTTGTGTGTGTATGAGACAAGAGATTTAGTTTCATTTATTTCTCTTACTTTAACTTGGCAATGGAGTGGGAGCAGAAAGAGAGTCTGAGGTTTAATACCATATCTCAAATTGAGAAGTGAATTTGGTCACCTCTACGTCTTCTTTCATCCCATAGCAAGCTGTACCATGTGCTTAAGTTGTCTTAACTTCCCTCCTCTCCAACTCCCTACTGTTCCTTTCTGCCATGTACCATGATCTGTGAAGCTTGAAACACTAATGGGAAGAGCAAGATCGGGACTGCCAGGCTCATGCTCCAGGACCAATTTGTACTTGGCGGGGAGACAGCCCTGCACCAGAGTGGTGGGTGGAAATGTGCCCGCTTGTTATTACAACTGCCAACAATGCCCACTACTGCCCTACCCCTGCCTCTGCTGCCACTTCTGCTGAGCTGCAATATTTGTGTTCCATTTGCTTGATTGCTCAAGGGATTCTTAGGTTAACTTACACATCCTTCTTTCTGCTTTTGGACATTTTATGGAGTCCAGCCCAACTCTACTTAACATCTGCTTGACCTCTTCTGGGAGGAGGGTGGGAAGGGAGCTATCGTCACCCATGCTAATTTATAAAGTTCCCAATTTCTTGAGTGTGTGCCCACAGAGTCCTCACTGTCCCAGGTCAGGTCTGCATCTACATGCATATCAGCAGAGTTCCTCCAGGCAATTTCACCACTTCCCAAGTTGTCCCTGTCATGGGTTGGGTGGCCAACCTCCAGCCCTTTTTGCCAGCTGTGATAGCTACTCACACAATCACACCCCCCTTTACTTCTTCCCACTTCTTCTCCTCAGTGGCCACCACCATTAGTAGGATAATCCTGGGCTGTAGATGATAAAGGGTATCTGAATCTCCCTAGGAACAAATATTTTTAATAGCGCTTTTAATGGAAAAGGTGATACCAGCTTCTTTCTTTCACCCTGTTGTCAGGCAGTTGTGTGTGTGTGTGTGTGTGTGTGTGTTATTAACAAATACTTCAACATCTCATAAATATCTTGAGTTTACTCCCGCTACTTATAGATGCTACTAAATCTATACTAAATCAACAGGTTATTTTGGTGATATTTTGGAAGAAGTATAATTCCACATTATGTCTATATATGTAATTTTATATATTATATTATATATATAATCTCCCCACTAGAATTTGAGCTCCTCAAGAGCACAGGCTCTGTTTTTTTTTTTTTTTTTAATTTATAATATCTAACAAACTGCCTGGAATATTATAAGGACTGAACTATGAAGTAAAAATGAACAAATGAATGGAAAAAAATGAAGTGGTCTACAAACCCGGAGGCTGCTAAAACAGGAAGCTATGGAGAAAACATAGGCTGAAAAATGTTGAAGGTCCAATTAGAGTCTGTCTAAATGGAGAAATGGGTACAAGAGATTTAGAGGTGAGAATGAAACCACATAACCTATTTTACGTATTAAAGGAGAGGATAGAATTAAAACTAAATTTGAGGTTTCTGTTTCAGTGACTTAGTAGATGCCATAAGTAACTTCTAATATTAATAATGAGTTTATAAGGTAAAGTAAATGTGGAGGCATGATAATATCATCTTTGTGGGCATTTAAGTCAAACTCAACAGTCTTTTTGTATTTCCGTATCACCATCCTGACAAAAGAGCACGGAACTTGGTCATCCAGAAGCCAAGGTTCTGGCCCTGACTTGACTGATTTTAAGCACTTCACCACTATGTCCCCGCTTTACTTGCATCTTTAAAATAAGTGTTTTCCATGTATTACTTCCACTTTAATTGTCTTGGATAAAGTAATGATGTAGGTGAAGTCTCTTGTATTGTATGAAGCGAAGACATACAAGAGAACAGCAGAGGGCATCATTATATAAAAGGTAGACTCAGAATGAAATTAAAGAGTCAGCATTTTCAGGGAGTCATGTAGCTTTTGAAATACATTTATGTGATCATTTACAAAATTAAAGTAAATTTACATATGGATTTTAATTTAATTTTTCAGAAAGAACTTTATTTTTATCTTTTGAAAGTTTTATTGATGTAATGTTGCCTTATAACTGTATTGATTTCAGGTATACTGCAGCATTATAAATCAATATCTACCTATACTACTTATGCTCATCACCAAAAGACTACTTTCTGTCCTTCACCATGCATAGTCTTTAAATAAATGATTTGTCTACATCGTAGTTATGGGATATGCACAGGAAATAGATTATCCTATTTAATGGATGAGGAGACAAGCTCTGAATGGCTAGCAAGTTTCCCAGACCTAGAAATCTAGTAAAAAGTGAGGATAGAACTAAAGCCAGATCTTTCAACTCACCTATTCAATATACTGGCTTGGAATGAATGGTTTAGTTAAAACTGAAGATGTTAATTTTCTCTTTTCTGTATGGTTAAAGAAATCACATATTACCTGTAGATGAACCCACTACTCTACTACTCTAACTGATCTCATCTTATTCAAGATCTCCCCACCTCAGCAAGATTCAGGTGGTAGAGGGGAATATTGACAGACCCTCCTCAAAATTGGAAGATGTGTAGTCAATTTGTTTTTGTTTTTCTGATAGATTCCATGTTTTATTATTTTTTTAATATTTATTTATTTATTTGAGACTAGGTCTTGCTATTTCTGCCTGTGGAACTGCAGGTTCACATTACCCGGGGTACCACAGACTCAAGCAATCCCCAGTCTCAGCTTCCTAGGTTGCTGGGATTACAGGCATGCGCCACCACGCCCAGCTATTTTTGGGGACTATGTCTCACTATGTTGCCCCAGCAGGACACGAACCGTAATCCCTGGCCCCAACCATTTCAAAGACTGAAGCTTACAGGCACACACCATCGTGCTGGGTTTATTTATTTATTTTTCATTTCATACAGCATTAATTATCTTTGTACGGCTGTTGGTCCCCTTGGAAATGCCCCCCCTCATTATTATTCGTCGGTCCATGCTTAGCACATCCATCTCTTCCTTTTCTGGAGCAATGTTCTTTACCTGGGTGAGGATCTGTGTTCCTGGGGCACGGTATACTGTGCTGCTTTAGATTCCTAGTCTTAACTTGCGTCGGGCAGCCAGTCAGAGCTCATTTGGAGTTCATCAGTGCCTGCTCCTCCTTGAGGCTATCTCCTCCATTCTGTTTTCAGTCCCTTGATGGTGCTCTTATCACCTTGTAGTTCTGAGCTCTGGCTTAGAGAGTCTTTATCCCTCTTTATTGCCTGAGAAGTTTGGATGGGACAGCATCAGAGGATGGTTGGCTTGGTTGGTCTCCTCGGTCATGATTTGCCACTCAGCTATCAGGCTGCTGCCATATTTCTGTGGCCCTCCTCCCCCTGTTGAAATGGGGTGCGCCTTGCTGTTGCTGGAGGCTTCTCTGAACCAGGAATTTGGTCCCCGGCCCCGGTGATGGTGCAGGTGTAACTCTGATAGGTTGTCTCTATAATTGGTCTCACAGTCCTGTGTTCAGTGGTTCTCGCCATGCTCTGCCCAGAAGAAGTTTGTGTCCAGGGCTTTCATTCATATCCCTCACCTCTTCTGTTTCTTCTGTTGGATTATTAGCGTTTTTCTTATGCCTGATGAGGACTGACTGGAGTGGGAGTAAACCAGAGGGGGTGAGTCTCCTCTCAACCCCACCCCTGCTGCCTACTCCCCAGCAGGGTTTCTCATGCCTCCCCCACCCTGGCCGGAAGGCCCTCGTGGATGCCTGCACACCACCCCCCCATCTCCCCATCTGGGAATGGGGCTCTGGACCCTCTAGCACCTTGAACACTGAACGGTGTAGCAGTCCAGGTGAACAAGCGGTGGCCACTGACTAAAGGCCATGGCGTCCACAGGGGCTATAACCAATTCTTATTGCTATCCCTGGCTGCTTGTCTGTCTTTGCTATAAGATGGCTTATCTGACCTGGCCTCTGGCCTGGCATATACCACAGGCAAGTGTTTCTATTTGACTTTTTTGACATGAAATAACATCCACTGCTGCTGCCTACCGACTCCTCCATTGCTTCTGAACATTCAGGTCCCTACTTTCAGAGGCCTTGTAAAACTCCCCACCCTCTGCTAGACAATTGGTCTGCTAGACAATTGGCAGGTTCCTCATGCCCCCTCACTGGAACACATGACGGGTGGGTTCTTCAAGTAGAAGACATCAAAGTGTGGTTAGATGTATAAGACATCTTGGGGGAAATACTGGAGGGAGAAAGGGGTGGAGCAAGAGGAAGCAAGGAGTCTTCAAACCCCATGCAGGTCTCTCCTCAGTGAAAGAAGAGAATGTAAGGAGATTTGGGCAAAAGGAATAAAACAGAATTCTAAGAAAATTTTGGCCTGATCAACAGGGACTTTACAATACAAAGTTACAAAGTTACATGTTAGAGAAGTTCTGCCTTCCTCAGGAATGGGCCAACTCCATTCATCGCTGGCTTGGTACAACCTAGGAGAAGTGTGGCTTTGGTAAACTGTGGTGGTATCTACAGTGGGATGTCAGCTGAGCTGTCAACTATGCTGCCTGTTAGGGGAAACAAACAACAAACCCACAGACAACTAAAGGTATATATGTCGGGCAGTGCTAAGTGCCAGAAAGAAAGTGAGAAACAGCATAAGCTCATAAAAAGTGACTTTTTGATTGCAAGAGTTAGGATTCTAGGTTTCTCAGAGAAAATGACAAAGATTTTGCATGAGAGTTTGTTTCAGAGAAAGGAAATGGAGAAACTGCTAGACCTCCTATAGTTAAAGTTGGCACATTCCAATATCATCTCACTCTATAGGTCAAAGCAAGTATCAAAGCCATTCTAGACTCAAGACAGAGTAAAACCACCTCTTCGTTGAGATAACATATGCTGGAGAAACAATGGGCACATGCAACAATAGGAGGGATTGTTAGTCACTGTCTTTGCAGATAATGTGCCATAATATTTAAAGTCATGAGACTGGATGAGAGCACTAAGAGAATGAGTACAGAGAGACACTGGAAACACTGAAAGACTCCAGTGGTGAAGAAGAACCTGCAAAGGAGACTGAAAAATAGTAATCGATATGGTGTAGGAAGACCAGGATATAGACCTGGGTTCAAATCATGACTCTGCCACTTGCTGTGTTACCATAAATACCTACTAGATAGAACACTTACTCTTGTAAGTCCTAATTCCCTCATTGATAAAAAGAGAATATGAATAGTACCTACTTGTCTATTCTTTTTTATTACAATGCAGAGAATAAATGAATAAATAAATGAAAAAATGAAATCGTCCTTTGGATCAAACGCAAAAGTCATTGGTGTCTTTGGAAAGTCAAATATAGAATGCGAAAGAGAAAATGACTGAGAGATCAATTGAGGCTTCTTTTAAGATGCTTATCTATAAGGAAATTGAAAGGTAGGGGCTAGAGTGGAACAAAGTTTCAACTATAAACTTTTAAAAATATATATTAGATTTTTTTTTAAGTTTGTCTTTCTCTTACTAGAAAACTGACTATAGAACTGAAGTGTCCACAGAGGGGAGTGAGTGGAAGAGGGCAAAGAACAATGAAGGAAAGAAGCACAATGGACTATGGTGGTAGAAAATGGATGATTTAGTGGCTGGTGCCCTAATATGGTAGTGCCTGACAGGGAGGACACTAATGTTACCACAATTAAAAGAATATTTTTTTTAAATGGAAATTTCCCCTCATCAATTCTTTACACCCTAAAGTAAAAAATCATACAGAAAATGTAATAAATGCTTGATGTTTTAGGTATTTGAACAGGTTTTAATTGCTATTCTTACTGGGTAACCTCAAACAAAAAATGAGATGGCCTAGGGGTGAGTCCTCACCTGCATTCTTAAAAGAAAACTCAAACCAGGACCCAAGAGCAGGGACACAGGGAAAGTTTAGAAGAGGTTTATTTACAAGGGAAGTGAAAATATGAGAGAGAGAGACAGAGAGAGACAGAGAGGAGTTTCATTGGTCAATATGTCCTACCAGAAACACTGCCTGAGCAGGGACCCTAAGTACAAGTTGAAGGTAGGTAAAACCAATCCCCCTCTAGGCCCACATGTATTGGGTTTCACTCCAAGCATGGCTGATTAACTCCTTATTTTCTGCTTAGCAAACCCCCTTCAAGAAGTCCAGGGTCATGGCAGATTCATAGCATGATGGAAGCTGTAATCCTTCGTACCTGGAACCTCTTTGGCATGGAAATGGGGATGGAGTCCATAAAACATCAGAGGTGGAGTTCATTCAAGACACAGTGTTCCCTCAACATAATGAAAAGAAGTCAGTACAGTGAGCGTGACCAAAAATACAAGATTGAAAATGGATAAGAAATGGGACATAGTCTTCCAAGTAGAAAAAAGGATGGAGTCCATGCATGAGTGGGATCATTACATTTGGACAGCAGACAGGACTCTTTTCATGCCAAATCATGAAGCAAAGATAGAAAAAGGGTACAAATACAGATCAACTTGTAGATACTATTTGTTTTCTAAAAGACTCAAAAACAGGATAGTCTGTAATGGAGAGAAGCTAGTGGTGAAGCAAAGACTAGCAAAAGTTAAAATGATGTGGAGAGACTGCTAAAGACGCTGCAGAGATCAAAGGGTGGTTCCATGTTGACTAAGTTGAGCTTATAGGTCTTATGCAGCACCTGTGTAAATGCTGCATCTTCACAGAGAGGGAGCAAAGATGGTGGAAAAAGAGGCATGATCCAGGGTTGGATTTTGTAGGGCAGGTGCATCATTAATTTTAATGCTACCTTTTAGGATAAGACTGATAATGAAATCAGATGGCAGGTCTGTGCTGAGCATAAATTTTATTCTAGAAATCTTCAAAACTAAGGGAAAAGGAACTTCACATTTTTGCACACCCACAATTTACCAGGGCCACAGGATATACACAAGCATTTTCTCATTTTAAACCTCACAAACCACCCTGAAATGTACATCATGAAATTCTTCAAGGCTCAGGGAGGTTAAGGAACTTGTGTGAGCTTGGATTTCTCATGCTTCTTTGTGAATGTGAAATCACACTGGATATTAATGGGACAAAGTGCGCAATGGGGCGTGATTAGCATTATGATATTATCTTGAGTCACTGCACATACCAAATGTTTGATGTTCCCCTGGGAAATAACAGAAGAGGTCAAACTGCATGCCTCTCTCTGCCTCAATGAAAGGAATATACTCATTCTATCTTTCAAGATACTGGTACTACTGCTTAGAACCTCCATCTAACCTTGCACTTTTCCATTACATTTTCTTGGAGAAGGCAGTTTCTCATTTCAGCCAGCCCTAGCCCAGACTGTCTTTAAAGAACCCACATAGCAGCTCCCCTGAGTTCCCTATTGGGAATTTTCTTTTCTCACTCACTCTCTTTCTCTTCTCTCTCTCCTCTCTCTCTTTCCCTCTCCCCCACCTCCCTCTCTATTGTAATATTATTTGTTGAGACAACATTGGTTTACAACACTGTGTATGATGCAAAGGCCCTCTCTTCTCTCTTTCTCCCTTTCTATTATCTTTTATTGAGGTAACATTTGTTTACAACACTGTATATAATGCAGAGGTGTAGGTTCACACCTCTTCAAATGCATTTCACTACAGCACACCTACCACCTAAGTACTAATAAATTCGCCACCACAGCCCATTGAACCCACTCTTCCCTCTGTTCCCCTCTCATACCCTCCCCCTCTAGTAGACCCCATTCTTCAAATCCCTTTGGTTAGGATCAGCAAGGAATTTCTTATTATTATATCTTGATATCTGATTCACATCACTGGTTTCTCTCCTTACTAGTTTCCTCACTTAATTATAAAGGGACTCTCTCACATTTTAGAGGCAGAGAAATCAAGACATAGTATCAGGATGGTGAGATGTTTGCTAATACTAGGTTTCAGTGTGAGCTCTAACATTGTGAGATATCTTCCCGCTGGAATATCTATTTTTAGTGCAGAAATGAGAGTCAAAACAGGTTATCAACTTTATTAGCCTAAAATAACCAACTGGAATGAACAATAATTTAACCCTGGAGCAGGGTCCTAGCAGTCCCTTACAGAGCTATTCCTTTACTATTTAGTTACTGGATTGTGGGAAATACAAAGACAGGTGGGAGGGGTTAAACCAGTGGGGGATAAGTGAGGGTCTTAGAGTGACAGCTGCTTACTAACTGACCAGCTTTAACAGCTGTAAATGCCATCTAGGAGAGGTCATGGTCAGTAATGCCACCTGGGGATGTTTATGGTCAGAAAGCCAAAATGACTCCAGATATGATTTTTTAAAACTGTTCATTGTTCTCTTAATCCATTCTCCAGTTCTTTCAAAGTAAAAAGATTATTTGCTGGGGATGTGACTACCAAACTGAAGATACTCTACCCAAGGTTACTAGCAGCTAATTGTGATTTTATAATTAAGCCATTGCCAATAGGATGCAGCTAGATGAGAAATAATGTACTTGCTGGCCAAACGCTTAATGGGGAGGGTTTCTCCTCCCTCTCCTGCTTCCTTTTTCCTATTTCTTCCCTGAACATTATATAGAAATTCATGTTGAGCCCTATTGACAAGAGAAATACCGTAGGAGTTGTTAAGTCACAAGATTGGACTCTGGAACCCTGGACAACTTCTCTGGACAACAACAAAGTTGTCATATGATGATACAACTTGGAGAGGGTCCTCCAGATTGTATTGTGAGAGAAATAGACTTGTATTTGCTTAAAATGTTGGGGGAACACTATGTCCTGAATCGACTCCCCCATTGATGTTTTATGGACTCCATGTCAAAGAGACCAGAGATGCCCAGGACCACAACTCCCATCATGCCATGAGTCTACCATGATCCTTGACCTCCTGAAGGGAGATTGCTGGGAACTAAGCTTCCCTGCTTGCTATAAAACCAAAGACATGTGGGCCTAGAGGGAAACTGGGTTTTGCAGGCTTCCGCATGCACCCAGAGTCCCAGTTCCATCAGCATTGCTGGTAGGACGTATTGATTAGTTATTTCTAGTTATTGACTACTTATCTGTCTCTCACTCTCTGTGCTCCCCCTCTTCTCATTTCCCTTGTAAATAAACATTTTATTAAATTTCTATGTGTGCCTGACTATGTGTCTTGTTCAGAGTTGTTTTTTAACATGTGAGCAAGGACTCAAACCCAGGCCATCCCATTTCCCTTTGAGGTCATCCTGCAACAAAACTGTTAGGAAATTGGATCTCCATTACAGAAAAAAAGGAAAGAATTTATTGAAAAAATAGTCAAATATAGGGAGATTTTGTTGGTTTTTCTCTTTACTATTCTTTTTTTAAATTCAAACATACATATATCTTAATATTTAAGAGTCATTAACATCAGTCCTAATGGAATAAGGATGACTTGCTTTATACTAACCACAGTACTCTCTATTATTAAATACTAGCAATATTCTAAATTGGATATATGAATAATATTCAAAATTGGCACTAATCCCTAATAACTGAAAATTGACATATTGAAGCAAATTCTTGATTAATTCAAACAAAATTGTTATTCCTAAGATGAAAAGAACAGCATTGTTTTATTTTTGTTTTATTAATTTTTTAATTGCATCATTGTAGTCTTAGTAGTTCTCCTGCCACCATATCATCGGTAAACCATCACCATATTCCTTTGTGTTCATCCCTCCCCCATTTTGCCCCATCCCTCCTTTGTTGTATGCTTTGGTTCTATCTCAGCTTGTTAATTTTGACTTTATCTTGAGCTTTTGTTTGGTTTCTCTATATTCCACATATATGGGAGAACATTCAATATTTATCTTAGGAAGAGTATTTTTTTTTTAATATAAACCTGAGGTTATTTTCAAATTGCCTGAACTCTGATGACAAATAAATTCTGTTGTGTTGCTTCTAGATCTGTTACACTATAGACATGCTTTCCTTGATTATTCACTTTAGCTTCAGTTTTCAATCTTAGTTTTTAGTCATTATTTGAACAGTATTTTTGTCTTTAAACATTATCTGAATGAGGTGAAAGTTACATATACTGTAATGCACAAGTGTTAAATATGCAATTTCATGAATTTTTAGAAATATATACCTCTGTGCAATCAAAACTTAGTCAAAATACAGAATATTTCCACACCCAGAAAGTTCCCTATGTCACTTTTCAGTCATTCCTCAACAACCCTACAGAATGACATTCCTGAAGTCTATCTGCACATATTCATTTAGTCCGTTCTTCGACTTTTTATATTCTGTGCGAGTTATTTTTGTTACACATATATTTCTGAGATTCATTCATGGTGTTGCATGTATCAACAGTTCATGACTTTTACTACTGATAACTCATTGTTTGACTATAATAGAAGTTATTTTATCCATTTTCTTATCGATTGATATTGGTTTTCTTTTTCTATATTTGCTACTTTTAATAATGCTGCTATAAACACTGGTGTAAAAATTTTGTGGATATATTCCCATTTATTTTATCTAATTACCTAGGAGTAGAATTGTTGACTTCATTAGTGACTCAGTTGAAAATTGTTTGCTTGCCAAAATGCCCTGGTTGGCAGGGTCTGAGAGAAAGACCCACAAGAAGAAACAAGAAGTGGGAAAAGGGCGGATAAAAAGAATGAGTGGAGAGGTGGGAGAGAAGAGAATGGCGGACTGAGAGAACAGGCCCACATGGTCTGACCAGGGGAAATCCCCTGGAAGAGTGAGCTGGTGGTGGCAAGGAGTCATGGTGGGAGAGTGGCTGGCAGAGAAGTAGCCAGTGTGGAGTCAGATGCTAGAATGGCAGGTCAGGGGTAATGTGGGCTGCTGAGGGCAGAACTGGTGAATGTGACAGATTGCTGCAAAGGCAAGCCTAGTAAAGACAGCGTGTAGAGCCACAGCAAGGTGGCATGGAAGTTAGCTGGAAAGCTGGTACCTGGAGACAGCCAGGGGTATGGAAAGCTGACTTTGCATCAGTATCTGTTGGAAAAGTTTGAAGAGCCTTGGAGAAGCAGAGCAGCTCAGAATACTAGAAAGAGGAGATACAAAGAAAATACGGAACAGAATGACTGGACTTTGCATGGTGATGGGGACATGTGTTTGGGACTTTCAGAATAAACAGTACTTGGGGTAAAAATAACTGGCCACTTGAGGCATTAAGAACTTTTCATTTTCCTTGTTAATTGTCCTTGTAAATAAACCCCTCTTGTTTAAATTGCTTTCTGACTTTAGCAACTGCTGCTGTGCACATGGGTGATGCAAATCTGGTAAGGAGCTGGGCTGCAGAAGCCACATTTTAAAAATGCCACTTTTTTCCTGTGGCTTGTTGGTTAGAGGCTTCTGCCTCTTATGACCCAATTTCAAAATGACAGAGTAATTGCATGTTTACGTTTGTAAGAAACAAATAAATTTTAAGCATATGTATTCTATTTTAGTCTTCCATCAGCAAATTGTGTTTGAGTTACTACATATGTTCACCTACGCTTAGTGTTATTATTTTTTCTGTTCTCATAGGTAAAATAATATCTTTAATTTGCATATTCCACAAGGTTAAGACTGCTGGGCACATTCTCAATTGCATTTTCATCATTTATATAGCTTCATTTTTGAGTGACTATTCAAGTTCTTTGATTATTTCTAAATTTGGTGATTTTATTATTGATGTGAAGAATGTCTTTACATATCCAGGAGATGAGTGTTTTTTCAGGTATATTTTGTATTATTATCCCAACCTGTGAAATGCCTTTTCATTTGCTTAACAGTCTTTTGATGACAATCTTTGATTTTGAAGAAATTGTGTTTTAATTTTCTTCCTTTATATTTTTGGGTGTCTATATTCTGTCTAAAATATCACATTTCCCAAGATAAGGAAGATAGTCTCTTGAGCTTTACTCTATAATCTTTATAGATTTAGACTTTGGACTTAAGCCTATTATGCACCTGAAATTAATGTGTACATGCTGTGATAGAAAGTTAAGCCTTTATTTTTCCGTACATTTACAAAGTTGTCCATCTTTGCTCCACTTTTGATTTACCTGAGCCCATAATTATATTCCTTTTTAACTACTGAGTTTTGCAGATGAGATTTTTAAAAAGCACAAATATTGAGACTTAAAATCCATTGTGCCTTCCTATTAAATGATGGTAATAAAAACCTATTCCTTTTCCACTCAATGTCATTTCTAAGATGGACATTAGGCACTCCAAGAGGTTGGGTTGATAATTTAAATGACCCCAGATATGTCTTTTGGACTATGAATCTTATGTTAATGTGTCATCCTAGAAGTAGAATGAAACCTTACTTTCTATAATCTGTAGTTCAAGCAGGGACAGATTTCTATTCCCCTGGAGTTGTAATATTCCCATAAGTAGCAGGTGATACAACAGAACACATGGAGCAGCGGGAGAGGAAGGGTATACCTGTTCAAACAGCCAGGTCAAGTTAGCCCTGGGGATCACTGGGGTGAGAGACAGCACAGCTGGAATGAAATGTCTGTTTGATGAAATTGAATAATAAGATGAATAATTCTCTACATTAAATGGTAACCTGATTTCTGGCAAATTTAATGCTTACTTTACAGCAGAGAAGCTGCTTGCTCCCTAAACTAATCTATTTTAAATCACAACTAAAAAAAAATAAGCTTGAAAAATACTATGGAGTACAATTTATACTTTCTGAGTGTAAAGTTTAAGCTGCAGTTCCACAGCTATTTATCGAGAGCTTATATTATAAAGTTCTAGTCAGGAATTACTATTTTATCAGCTAAATTTAGAGAATCATAGGGCAAGAATTTGGCCTCTAAGTAGCCAAAACAAATATCCTCTAATTCCCTTAACATTTACTGAACATTTGTACACATGTGATCTCTCATTTGATGCTAAAAACAACCCTATGGGGTAGATACTATTGTGCTTATCTCACCGATAATGAAATTGAGGCTGAGAATGCTTAAACAACCTCAAAATTACCTCCACCTACTTTTGTGAGGCTGTCAAGGTTGAATGCAGGTCCATCTTCCTGCAAAGCAAAGGTTGAAATTAAATTCTGCATCTGATCTTAATTAATTTAGGACATGAGCTGAAGTAGATCAACTGGAGAGATTGGTTCATCTTTTGGGCCCTGAAGCATGAAATCAAGCAGGTAATTGGAGACCTATTTTCACAGAAATAACCAGCTTTTCGTGCTTCTTGAGATCTGAATGGCACTTGTCAAGAACATTATTTTAGCTTTAATGGGGCTGCTGACCTGCCATGATAAGTCCAAAAATCCATCAGCAAGATGAAACTGGAGAGAAATGTCTGAAGAATTCACAAATTGCATCAACTGCTAGTCTAGAAAGAAAATTGATAGTGTCTCCATTTGTTTGCAGCTTATCATGGGGAGACTGATAACTGATGAGTGGAAAATTTTATTCCAAGATAAGGTTTTACTTTTTAAGCACAGGGATTGCTTATATATTTTCCAGGAAGTTTTATTTTTCTCTTCAAAATAGTCTGCAGGTTTGTAATGGTCTTTTCAGTACTGCCTTGCAATTCCCTATACTCTCAATCTGCGAGTAAAGATGGAAACTCTGTTTTAACACCCACTCTGTGGATCGGGAGAAAGAGAAGCATGCCTTTCTGCTTTAGTTATTTGGTTGGTTGTTTGAACGCAAGAATTTCTGCCTGTCCAAGATGGACTCAGGAGCTGGGCTTGGAGAACTTATACACTGTATGATTTATTAGTGATTTGGGGTGCCCAACGTGAGTGGACAAGGCTTATTTCCTCTGAGATCTGATGAGAAAGATCTGTTGTTTGAGTACTTCGCTCAGCCTAGTGATTTAACAACAAATAACAGGGAAGGCAAAGGTCCCTGAGGGAGGCAAGATAGAGTTTGCAAGAGTCTGAGTTTATAAGACAAGCCTCTGGGGCAATAATCGACTCATCTGCACGTCCACCCTCAAACCAACATACCAAGTTAGAATCTGGTCAAGAACTGTGGGTCAGTACCACATAATCATTAAACCAGGGAGGCAATTATAAATAATAATCAAAGTCAACACAAATAATTACATTTATTCACTAACAAACATTTGAGTGTCATGCCAATTGTTCATGAACCATCATGTACAACAGAATTTTGTTTCCTAATCAGTCCCCTGTCAAGCAATGCCTGCCTACCATCAGCCTCCCTAGGCATGGTTGCTTTGTAGTTAGGATTCACTGAAAGTCTGGGATTCTCTATTGCATTGTTGTTTTACCTTTTAAAAAGCCAGAAAATTGCAAGTATTGGAAAGGATATGGAGAAAATGGATCCCTCATACTTTGTTGATGAGATTGTAAAATGGGACTGCTGTTGTAGGAAACAGTATGGTTATTCCTCTAAAAAATTAGACATAATATTATCATATGAGCTAATAATTCCTTTCTTGCATATGTACATGAAATGATTGAAATCAAGGACTCAAACAGAAACTTGTACACCCATGTTAATAGAAGTGTTTTTCACACTATCCAGTAGGTAGAAACAAGCCAAAGTCCAGAGTCTAATGAATAGATCAATAAAGTGTTTTACAGAAAAACTTATTGAAATAATAAACCAGTTCAGTAAGGTTGCTGGTTACAAAATCAACACACAGAAATCAGTAGCCTTCCTATATGCAAAAAAAACAAGCAGCAGAAGAAGAAATTTAAAAAGGCATCCCATTCACCATTGCACCAAAAACAATTAAATACCTTGGAATAAACCTAACAAAACATGTAAAAGAACTATACAAAGAAAACTTTAAAACGCTGCTAAAAGAGATAGAAGAAGACACAAGGAAATGGAAAGACATCCCTTGCTCGTGGATAGGAAGAATTAACATCATCAAAATGGCCACCCTACCAAAAGCAATCTACAGATTCAACGCAATCCCCTTAAAAATACCAATGACATTCTTTAAGGAGATAGAACAAAAATTACAAAAATTCATATGGAACAACAAAAGATCTCGAATATCAAAAAACCTCCTCTCCAAAAAAAGAGAAAATGGAGGCCTAACTATTCCAGACTTCAAGCTATACTACAAAGCCATAATA